>JAIFGZ020000683.1:0-154398 GCA_019925245.2 Oryza australiensis
CCGTCCGGATGGAAGCCAAACGCCCCGAACCGCACGTTCTCCCGCTTCCGACCATATCAACAGTCCGCTACACCTCGCCTCGTACACCCACACCAACCCGAGGCCGCCATTGCGGAGAATTCGGGCACTTCGCCCAAAACCACGCAACACCCCGTGCGTGCGCAATGCAATCATGTGCAAAGACGAGGTCTGCTCAGGACCCCGCTACCCAACGAAGTTTCGACTGGCCAGTGAGGACCGGGAGGACCAGAGCGTATTGATGGGTATGTTCTCTATCAACTCTACACCGCTTAAAGTTTTATTCGATTCGGAGCCTCGCATTCATTCATATCTTCCCAAGTAAGCAAACAACACCACCTACACCAAGTAGCACTTAAGAGGCCTATGTTGGTACACTCACCGGGGAGACATAACCGTACTCCCATGCTTGCATTAATGTGCCCATACGGATTAGAGACGTGGTGTTTCTCTCAAACCTTATGGTGCTATCACCACAAACCATAGATGTCATACTGGAATGGATTGGTTGACCAAGAATAATGGAATTATAGATCGCACGGAGGGAAGTCACGGTATCCACCCCGTGGGGATCACCGATGAGCATAACTATGGATCAAAACCCAAAGCTATGTGAACAAGCTGCGGGAGTGTTCACCATGCTACCTCTAGGCGGAATGCCGCAGTACAAGAATACCGGACGTGTTTCCCGAGGAATTGCCCGGAATGCCCCGGATCGCGACATAGAGTTTATCATCGATCTAATGCCCGGTACGCCCCCATATCCAAGAGGCCTTATCGAATGCCTGGCCAACGAGTTGGAGGAACTCAAGAAGCAAATAAGAGAACTACAAGAGAAGGGATTCGTACGCCCCAGCCTTTCTCCCGGGGAGCCCCAAGATTTTCGTCAAAAAGAAGGATGGGAGCATGAGAATGTGTGTGGACTACCGATCGCTGAATGAAGTAACTATCAAGAACAAGTACCGCTGCCCGGATCGATGACCTATTCGATCAACTTAAGGGTGCACAGTGTTCTCAAAGATTGATCTACGGTCGGATACCATCGCTGAAGATTAGAGCCGGAGATATTCCTAAGACGGCGTTCTCTACACGTTACGGCTTATACGAGTTCACAAAGTGATGTCCTTTGATTGACCAATGCCCCGGCATATTTTATGAACCCGATGAACAAGGTATTCATGGAGTACTGGACAAATTCGTAGTGGTATTCATCGATGATATACTTATCTACTCCAAGAACGATGAGGAACACGCGGAGCATCTACGACTAGTACCGGAAAAGCTACGAGAGCACCAACCGTATGCAAAGTTCAGCAAATGTGAGTTCGGCTCAAGGAAGTCGCTTTTCTTGGCCACGTGGTTTCAGCCTGAGGAGTAGCAGAGACCCCGCCAAGGTCGAAGCCGTTATGGAATGGAAGGCACCCAAGTCGTGACGGAAGTTCGGAGTTTCTTGGGCTTGGCCGGATATTACCGACGGTTTATCGAAGGGTTTTCCACCGTAGCCCGACCTATGACTCAACTCTCAAGAAGGAAAAGAAGTTTGAATGGAATGAGAAGTGCCAAAAAGCCTTCGACCAATTAAAAGAAAAAGTTAACCACGCCCCAATCTTGACCTTACCCGACAACCGAAAGGACTTCGTGATGTACCGTGATGCATCCCGGCAAGGATTGGGAGGAGTGTTAATGCAGGATGGGAAGGTCGTAGCGTATGCCTCTCGGCAGTTACGACCCCACGAAGAGAATTATCCCACACACGACCTGGAATTAGCCGCGGTTGTACACGCATTGAAGATCCGGAGACACTATCTCGATCGAGAACCACCGTGATGTGTATACCGATCACAAGAGCTTAAAATATTTCTTTACTCAGCCTGATCTCAATCTACGACGAGGCGATGGCCGGAGTTGATCAAGGATTACGACCTAGGAATCCACTATCATCCCGGCAAGGCAAATGTAGTGGCCGATGCGCTGAGCCGCAAAGCCCAATGCAACCACCTGGGATTGGGAGGTATGGCCAGCGAACTCCAAGAAGAAATGGCTAGACTCAATCTGCACCTGATTCCTCACGGAGAAGTGAACTCACCGGAAATCCAACCCCTACCGAGAACTCAAATAGAGGCAGCCCAAAAGGGAATGAGGAAACCCAGAAATCAAGGAACGCATGGCCGCCGGACGCGCTAAGGAGTTTTTAGTAGATGACAAGGGAATCCTGTGGTACAAGAAAAGAATCGTGTGCCGAACGAGGCGGTTTGAGAGGATTGATCTTAAAGGAAGCCCACGAATCGGCATATTCGTTACACCCCGGAAGCACGAAAATGTACCAGGATTTGAAAGGAGAATACTGGTGGCCTAATATGAAGAGGGATGTAGCCGAATACGTAGCCGTGTGCGATGTGTGCCAAAGGGTGAAAGCCGAACATCAACGCCCAGCTGGCTTGCTGCAGCCACTCAAGATTCCCGAATGGAAATGGGACGAGATAGGTATGGATTTTTCATAGTAGGACTACCTAAGACCGCGATCGGTTACGATTCCACTTGGGTAATAGTAGATCGGCTCACCAAGACTCGCTGATTTATTCTCGTGAAAACTAACTACAACGCCAAGCTAGCGGAACTATATATGAGTAGGATTGTGTGTCTCCACGGTGTACCAAAGAGGATTATATCGGATCGTGGTACCCAATTCACATCTCATTTTTGGAGCAAGGTCCACGAGGCACTCGGCAGCCACCTCGCCTTTAGTACCGCTTACCACCCGCAGCACGACGACCGAGAGGACGAATCAAGTGCTAGAAGACATGCCGAGAGCTCGTGCGTTGGATTTCACCAAGGATTGGGAGAAATGTTTGCCGTACGCCGAGTTCTCTTACAACAATAGCTATCAAGCCGCCCAAGATGTCGCCAAACGAAGCTTTATTTGGTCGCCGATGTCGAACCCCATTGATGTGGTCGAAACCGGTGAACGAACCGTATTCGGACTCCGACATAATCAAGGAGGCCGAGGAGAAGGTTCGCTTGATCCGGACCGACTACAAGCCGCTCAATCACGACAAAAGAGCTACGCGGATACTCGACGAAGAGAATTGGAATTTAAAGAAGGTGACTACGTGTATCTAAAGGTCTCACCACTACGGGAACTCGAGATTCAAAGTCAAAGGGAAACTCGCACCACGATACGTGGGCCCATTCTTGATAAGCGCTAGGAGAGGAGAAGTGGCTTACCAATTGAACCGCCCGAGAACCTCTCGATGTCCACCAAGTGTTCCACGTGTCACAATTGAAGAAATGTTTGCGAGTACCGAAGAGCAAGCTCCTTTAGAAGCCATCCATGTCCACAAGTGATCTTACTTACCCTGAGCATCCAATCAAAATACTAGACGAGGCGTAAAAGAAGACACTGACCAAATCATGGCGCATGTACAAGGTACAATGGAGCAATCACACGGAAGAAGAGGCCACCGGGAGAGCGAAGAGTTCCCGAGGACGAATACCCACACCTACTCAAGAATCGTAAGAAATCTCTGGGACGAGATTTATTGTTAGGGGGTAGGTCCGTAACATCCCGAAAATCGAGAACCAAAATCGGAACGTAAAAATCGGAACTTTCAAAAACCGTGGCTTATTGCTTCTTCTCGGGTTTGTTGCTTCTTATTTGCCAGCTCATTGCATAAATTTAGTTGTGGTCAATTCCTTTTCGGTGTATTTGGAGGTTTCTGAGTCAGTCGAAACGGTGGTGCGAAAGCCGCATCGTGGTTTTAAAAAGGAATTTGAGGGAAAGTGCGGGTTTGCGAAAGCGCGTTTGGGAAGTATAAAATAAAATTTTGGTTGGGAGAAGATAAATTAAGACACAAAATAAATAATAAAATTCTCGGAAGGCGTACTCGAAATTGGGAAATTTATCTTTTTTTATTAAAAATGGGGAAATTATGAAAATTAGGAAAAAGAATTTAAATAAGTATGAAAAATAATTATGGAAAAATGAAAGTCAAGAAAAAGTTTAAAATATAAAGTTAAAAATTATTTTTGGAATATTAGGATTTATTTTGGAATTTTTAGAAGGAAAGAAAATAGAAAATGGGAAAAGAAAATAGAAAATCGGGGAAATAAACTAGGTGCACTGTTCATTGGTCACAAACTGTTCGACGCCGCCCCGGCCCGGCCTCGCGCCCGCGCGCGCCGCGCGCCGTACCGCGCTGCACCGCGTGCGCCACGCGCCGCGTGAGCGCGCACGCGCCCACGCCCGGCCCCGGACAAGCCCCCCGCGCCGCGCCCGCCCCGCCCACGCCGAGCACCGTTGCCGCCACGCGCCCGCTGGCCGACCTGCCCGCGCCCGCGCCGCCATCCGTCGCCGCCACACCCCGGCCCCGCGCCCGTGCTCGCCATCCGTCGCCGCCACACCCCGGCCCCGTCCTCGGCTTCGCCACGTGCCGCCGCCCGCGCGCGCCCGCGCGCGCCCGCACTCCGCGCGCCCGGCCCTGACGTCCGCGCCAGGCATTTCGCCGCGCCGCTGCCGCGCCGGTCCCCCACCCCGCTCCCTCTTTGCCTCGCTCGAATGCGCCTATAAACAGGGGGCAAACCCCCATCTATCCCCACAATCGCCGCCCTAGCGCCCCTCTCCCTCTCCGGTCCCCTTCTCTCTTCCGAGCGCCGCCGCCGTCGCCCTAGCCACCGGCCGTTGTCGCCGTTGTTGCAGCCGCGCGCCGCCGACGCCCGAGCCCCGCCGCCCTAATCGCCGTGAGCCGCCGTCGCCGTAAGCTCACGTCGCCACCCTTTTTCCTCTCATGCTAGCGCCGCCGCCGCCTCGTTCTCCTCTCGCACCGGCCGAACACCTCGCGGGCATTGAACATGCGCAGGAAAAAGAAAAGAAAAAGAAAAAGAAAAAGAAAAGAAAAAGAAAAAGAAAAGAAAAAGAAAAAAAGAGAAAAAGAAAAATAGGGAAAAATTAGGAAAAATTTTGGAAAATTTGGAAGAATATTTTGGGCAAAAATAAATTATTTTCTCGCATATTTTCTCTGCAAAGTTTGAAAAATCGGAATCGGACGTTTTCCCGAATTTCATTTCGCATCGTTTTTCAATCCGGATTCCGTTTAATTCTTTCCCGCCATCGAAATAGGTTTCGCTTTTGTGCTCAAACCCTCAAATTTCGAGCACGAATTTTCTTCGCTGATATTTTCAAACGTAAATTCCAAATTTAATTGCGATCGCCGACTTTGCGAAAACCCTAGGTCATCGCTCGATTCCAAAACCCGGATTTTCCTCGCAACCCTTGTCCTAACTCGAGTAGAATTTTCGGCAAAACTTTTGGAGTTGTTTTCATGGCTTTTGTGGTTCTTTTCGATCTCCGGTGTTTTGTTGAATTCTAACTGAATTCAATTGACCTTTCGCACGTACGGGTAGCGCCCGAAGAAACCGGCATCGACACCGCCGAAGATCCCACCCCTCAAGTGTGCGAGCAAGGCAAGTCATCACACTCTTTGAACATATTGATCCCAATTGCGAAATGATGTTATTTTGAACTTTAAACATGCATGCTATACGAGTTACCTATACTTGTTATGCCATACATTGTCATTGATTACCTTTAGAATTATTCCTTGTAACCTCGATGTGATCAAATGACCGAGAATAGCTTAGAAACCGCTAGCCTGCTAAACTTAGATTATGCATACTCATGACTTTATGAAAAAGCTTTGTGCTTGGGCAACTACCTTAGGGAAGGTAGTTGAGATTCGGCATGTGGAGACATGAGCGCCACATGGCCATGATGAACTAAGTTTGGTGGAAATTGAAAGTACTATACAAATGTTTTAGACTCGGGCGGCCGGATGATTTGGGTGGATTCCGGAAAAGGCAAGTGCCGACCCCGGTCAATTAAGGACCGAGCCATGAGATAGCCGGAAACGAGCCGCACAACCGTACTTTCGAATGGGTATAGACCTAGCTGATTAGATAGCCGAGCGGAGGCAGTATCCTTGCATAGATGGTTCTCTATGAGGTGGTTATGGGATGAGAATGAGGCTGCGGCCTTTGTTATGAATGGTGGGATTAAACCGATGTTAATTAAACTTAAAGATTTGGAAAGACTTCCCTTACCCCGGGTGCGCCTGTAACTCCTCTCACCGCTAGAAAAGGACGGCTAGAGTGCATGAGGGCTTAAGTTCATGGAGCGGCACGCCAAAGCAAGGTTATCGAAAGGCTTTGCCGTGACCGTCTCATGTGTTGAGGCGTAGGCTCATTTGTTGGGCCGTCGCGGAGTACGGGTAAAGTGTACATCCACCGCAAAGGTGAGTGAATCAATCTATTCGAATAGCCGTGCTCGCGGATATTGAGCATCGTGACAAGACTTTCGCTTGGCTAGATTTTTAAACTTAAAACTGCTGGGATGGGTATGCATGATGGTTTCATTCGCTGGTGGATCAACTTCTCGAGAATGCGAGAAGGGGTGGACTCCCGTAAAATCATGACGAACCGGAGACGGGAAGCCATCCTTGGAATCATGATGGATGGTAGACGTAACCGTCGCCGGGTTAATGAACTATGAAATTAAAACTTGATTTGGCTAGTCGGTAGGCTTGTGAAAAGAATTGTGAAAACCGGCTTTACGCAAAAATAACTCTAGCCGTGTTCTTTGAATAACCCTATCATATGCATTAATTCTCGTGTTGGCTTGCCGAGTACGGTTGGTACTCACCCTTGCTATACGCACAAACCTCCAACTGATGGAAATGAAGAGCCGAAGACCCCACGCGTACTACCCGGAGGGCGAAGGAACCGACGGCGCATACTAGACCTTAGTCCCGGCCGCTGCTCGTGGCAATTGACGAGCCGCCGCCTCTTTCCGCTGCCTTATCTAAATTATGTTTTTATGTTGTATTCGGACCATAAGGTCCTGTGGGATGAACAATGCCTTCGGGCCTATTAATGTAATAATGGTATTGTAAGACTATTCGTGCATGTGCACTTGATTATCCAAAGGCTGTATTCGTGGGTACCAACTACTCGATCCAGGAAATGGTACTATGAACACGAAAGATTCCCGTCTCAAAAACGGGGTCCACAGAGCTGGTATCGAGCCATGCGACCGTAGGCTAAGACCAAATGGCGCCCTACCCCTAACTAGATGGTTAAAGGGAAATATCCCTACAAGAGGATCAGTTTTAAACTATTATTTCCAAAAATGCAAATATATCTTTTCTACATCCGTATTTCTTTTTACCAAATGATTATGATAGCTCCCTCCCGCTAACCCTAAGTTGCCTGTAAAAGCAGATGTCAAACCACGACGGAACCTGGGAAGTCACTATTCCACGAGACGAGGGGTTCGTGGTCCAACTCCAGTCCCTACTATGGTGTTTAAGGTACCCGGAACCACCCACCTATCACACCAAAAGGCATGGCTCAAGTGTATCCAGCCGGGAGGCAGCTGTATCCATAGAAGCCCGCATGGGGAGTGAGACATCCTATCGCTTCCACACTCGCTACCACCGGGATCTAGCGTAAGCGCCTATTCAGATGCACTCGCGAGGCCTTCCTTCGCCTTAATGCGGAACACCGTGCTAAACTCACAATGACAGAGTTCGTGCATCATCCTTACCGCGAAGAGGGCAACCCGGTCTGCACCGTGGAGGCTACCCCCTGCTGCTACAACCCGATGGTCACGCGTTTATCGCGTTGGGCGGAGACAGCAGACGATCAGCACGAGGAGGCCCCCGCTCGAGATCAACGATCGCAGCCACGCTCAATGATCCGGTCACAGCCACCAAGGCCGTGGAGACCAGATAAGCATGCCGCAGACTCACCGCAGCCAATGGTGCCCAAGACGAGCAACTCTCTGACCGCTACATGGCCCGGGGAAGCTCGTAGAGCCTGGAAGAGCACTCTCAGAAGAGCAAGCAAGAAATCAACCAACTGGAGGAGCATGCACACTCATCCTATCTACGCCTGCAGTACTTCCACCGAGCTTGTGCCATCACCTCCGCCCCGTGCCCGACCATTATTACCTTATGACTCCAGCATGCTTGGATACCTTTCAAGCCATGATGGAGCAAGCTTTTATGTTGAGCACGAGCCCGCACCATACCCGGTGGACACCACGCGCCGCGTCCATGGGACCCACCCCGAGCTCCGTACCAGCACCTCCGAGCCGGATCGGAGAGGGTAACCCCATCCAGATCTACACCGACACGGAGTCTGAGGCAGAGCCCATGGAGATCAAATGGGAGTCTAGCGACACCGACCCAATGGAGGAGGAAGCTCCCCCTCGTCGCCTGACTCACACGGGAGGCCCCCTCACCCGCCAGACCGCTCGCAAGAGTACGCGGCCACCGAGTCGGAAGATTCGGCGTGACTCCGAGGCCACCACCTCCGAGCCGTGGGGACTTCGGTTTGCTTCGGCAGCAGACCACCCACTTCCGGCGCCTGGCTCTTGCGGATGGTTGGATGACTAGGCGGGAAGACCTTCCCAGCTCGGCGGCACGAACCACTCCCTAATCCCCCTTAATTAGTTGATGTAGTTGGACGATATAACTATTGTTGCTATCCTGGCATGAAGGACTGTGTGTGTACAGTCCGTGTACCCCCTTATGTAATATGATGAACCTGAGCATCGCCTTGCGATGTCTTAATTCGTATGCTTATTATTATTTCACCTTGACTGTTGATTGAAGATCATTCGAAAGAACTTGAAGAAAAATTCCCCTGTGAACTATAACCTAAACTAGTCCGATCTCTTGATTCATCTCACTTCTTCAGATGGCACATCGTCGCAGAGCCGCAGCCGACCAACGAGAACCCGCGTAACCTAACCCTCCACCTCCGGCGGAGGTCATGGCTTTTGCACCGGCTACTCCAAGCGATTGCTAATAATCAAGGAGGTCGAGGAGGATCGAGTCTGGGAGAGTTCATGAGAGCTAAGCCACCCACTTTTTCCACGGCCGAAGAACCTATGGACGCTAAGAGTGATAGAGAAGAAGCTAACGAGCCGAGGCGAACCAACATGGGAGGAATTCACGTGGGATACCTACAAGGAAACACGAGCAGACGCCGAACCAACATGGGAGAATTTCGTGCCGTGAGAATTCGTGCGCGCAGCTTATGAGGATGAAGAAGAACGAGTTCCGCAGATTGCGTCAAGGGAACACCTCAAGATAAGAATATCGAACAAGTTCACTCAGCTTGCCGTTACGCCACCGGTGACTGGCCGACGAGGAAGAAAAGATAGACAAATTCATTGAGGGACTAAATGACGAACCGAGGGGACCAATGATCGGGCAGATCACACCGCTTCCAAACCCTCATCAACAAGGTCGTCCGGCTTGAGCATGACCAAAAGGTGGTAGACAATAACCGCAAGAGGAGGCTCGCTATGGCTCGCCCATTTCGTGGAACGCCACAACGCCCCAAGGGAGCCACCTGCCGGATGGAAGCCAAACGTCCCAGCAACCGGACGTTCTCCCGCTTCCGACCATATCAACAGGTCAGCTACACCTCGCTTCGTACACCCACACCAACCCTAGCCGCTCCAGAAGAAGGAATGTGAGTCGCTTCAATTGCGGAGAATTCGGGCACTACTCCAATAGCTGCCCAAAACCACGCAACACCCCGTGCGCACCGGCGCCAATGCAACGCCCGTCCGAGGAACCCCACCCTGCGGCAGACGAGGTCCTGCTCAGACCCCGCTACCCAACGAGGCCGCCACCGGGTTTCGACGTGGCCAGTGAATCATGTGCGGGTGAAGAAGCTCGGAGGACCGAGCGTATTGATGGGTATGTTCTCTATCAACTCTACACCGCTTAAAGTTTTATTCGATTCGGAGCCTCGCATTCATTCATATCTTCCCAAGTAAGCAAACAACACCACCTACACCAAGTAGCACTTAAGAGGCCTATGTTGGTACACTCACCGGGGAGACATAACCGTACCCCATGCTTGCATTAATGTGCCCATACGGATTAGAGACGTGGTGTTTCTCTCAAACCTTATGGTGCTATCACCACAAACCATAGATGTCATACTCGGAATGGATTGGTTGACCAAGAATAATGGAATTATAGACTCGGCAATGAGGGAAGTCACGGTATCCACCCCGTGGGATCACCGATGAGCATAACTATGGATCAAAACCCAAAGCTATGTGAACAAGCTGCGGAGTGTTCACCATGCTACCTCTAGGCGGAATGCCGTAGTACAAGAATACCCGGACGTGTTTCCCGAGGAATTGCCCGAATGCCCCGGATCGCGACATAGAGTTTATCATCGATCTAATGCCCGGCACGCCCCCATATCCAAGAGGCCTTATCGAATGCCGGTCAACGAGTTGGAGGAACTCAAGAAGCAAATAAGAGAACTACAAGAGAAGGGATTCGTACGCCCCAGCCTCTTCTCCCGGGAGCCCCAAGACTTTCGTCAAAAAGAAGGATGGGAGCATGAGAATGTGTGTGGACTACCGATCGCTGAATGAAGTAACTATCAAGAACAAGTACCCGCTGCCCCGGATCGATGACCTATTCGATCAACTTAAGGGTGCACAGTGTTCTCAAAGATTGATCTACGGTCGGATACCATCGCTGAAGATTAGAGCCGAGATATTCCTAAGACGGCGTTCTCTACACGTTACGGCTTATACGAGTTCACGTGATGTCCTTTGGATTGACCAATGCCCCGGCATATTTTATGAACCCGATGAACAAGGTATTCATGGAGTACCTGGACAAATTCGTAGTGGTATTCATCGACGATATACTTATCTACTCCAAGAACGATGAGGAACACGCGGAGCATCTACGACTAGTACCGGAAAAGCTACGAGAGCACCACTGTATGCAAAGTTCAGCAAATGTGAGTTCGGCTCAAGGAAGTCGCTTTTCTTGGCCACGTGGTTTCAGCCGGAGGAGTAGCAGAGACCCCGCCAAGGTCGAAGCCGTTATGGAATGGAAGGCACCCAAGTCGTGACGGAAGTTCGGAGTTTCTTGGGCTTGGCCGGATATTATCGACGGTTTATCGAAGGGTTTTCCACCGTAGCCCGACCTATGACTCAACTTCGAAGAAGGAAAAGAAGTTTGAATGGAATGAGAAGTGCCAAAAAGCCTTCGACCAATTAAAAGAAAAGTTAACCACCGCCCCAATCTTGACCTTACCCGACAACCGAAAGGACTTCGTGATGTACCGTGATGCATCCGGCAAGGATTGGGAGGAGTGTTAATGCAGATGGGAAGGTCGTAGCGTATGCCTCTCGGCAGTTACGACCCCACGAAGAGAATTATCCCACACACGACCTGGAATTAGCCGCGGTTGTACACGCATTGAAGATCTGGAGACACTATCTGATCGGGAACCACTGTGATGTGTATACCGATCACAAGAGCTTAAAATATTTCTTTACTCAGCCTGATCTCAATCTACGACAGAGGCGATGGCTGGAGTTGATCAAGGATTACGATCTAGGAATCCACTATCATCCCGGCAAGGCAAATGTAGTGGCCGATGCGCTGAGCCGCAAAGCCCAATGCAACCACCTGGGATTGGGAGGTATGGCCAGCGAACTCCAAGAAGAAATGGCTAGACTCAATCTGCACCTGATTCCTCACGGAGAAGTGAACTCACTGGAAATCCAACCCCTACTGAGAACTCAAATAGAGGAAGCCCAAAAAGGGAATGAGGAAACCCAGGAAATCAAGGAACGCATGGCCGCGGACGCGCTAAGGAGTTTTCGTAGATGACAAGGGAATCTGTGGTACAAGAAAAGAATCTGTGTGCCGAACGAGGCGGTTTGAGAGGATTGATCTTAAAGGAAGCCCACGAATCGGCATATTCGTTACACCCTAAGCACGAAAATGTACCAGGATTTGAAAGGAGAATACTGGTGGCCTAATATGAAGAGGGATGTAGCCGAATACGTAGCCGTGTGCGATGTGTGCCAAAGGGTGAAAGCCGAACATCAACGCCCAGCTGGCTTGCTGCAGCCACTCAAGATTCCCGAATGGAAATGGGACGAGATAGGCATGGATTTCATAGTAGGACTACCTAAGACCGCGACTGGTTACGATTCCATTTGGGTAATAGTAGATCGGCTCACCAAGACTGCCAGATTTATTCCCGTGAAAACTAACTACAAAAGTGCCAAGCTAGCGGAACTATATATGAGTAGGATTGTGTGTCTCCACGGTGTACCAAAGAGGATTATATCGGATCATGGTACCCAATTCACATCTCATTTTTGGAGCAAGGTCCACGAGGCACTCGGCGTCACCTCGCCTTTAGTACCGCTTACCACCCGCAGACTGACGGACAGACTGAGAGGACGAATCAAGTGCTAGAAGACATGCTGAGAGCCTGTGCGTTGGATTTCACCAAGGATTGGGAGAAATGTTTGCCGTACGCCGAGTTCTCTTACAACAATAGCTATCAAGCCAGTCTGAAGATGTCGCCAAACGAAGCTTTATTTGGTCGCCGATGTCGAACCCCATTGATGTGGTCGAAACCGGTGAACGAACCGTATTCGGACCGACATAATCAAGGAGGCCGAGGAGAAGGTTCGCTTGATCCGGACCGACTACAAGCTGCTCAATCACGACAAAAGAGCTACGCGGATACTCGACGAAGAGAATTGGAATTTAAAGAAGGTGACTACGTGTATCTAAAGGTCTCACCACTACGGGGAACTCGAGATTCAAAGTCAAAGGGAAACTCGCACCACGATACGTGGGCCCATTCTTGATAAGCGCTAGGAGAGGAGAAGTGGCTTACCAATTGGAACCGCCCGAGAACCTCTCTCGATGTCCACCAAGTGTTCCACGTGTCACAATTGAAGAAATGTTTGCGAGTACCGAAGAGCAAGCTCCTTTAGAAGCCATCCATGTCCACAAAGTGATCTTACTTACCCTGAGCATCCAATCAAAATACTAGACGAGGCGTAAAAGAAGACACGGACCAAATCATGGCGCATGTACAAGGTACAATGGAGCAATCACACGGAAGAAGAGGCCACCTGGGAGAGCGAAGAGTTCCCGAGGACGAATACCCACACCTACTCAAGAATGTAAGAAATCTCGGGGACGAGATTTATTGTTAGGGGTAGGTCCGTAACATCCCGAAAATCGAGAACCGAAATCGGAACGTAAAAATCGGAACTTTCAAAACCGTGGCTTATTGCTTCTTCTCGGGTTTGTTGCTTCTTATTTGCCGCTCGGTTGCATAAATTTAGTTGTGGTCAATTCCTTTTCGGTGTATTTGGAGGTTTCTGAGTGTCGAAACGGTGGTGCGAAAGCCGCATCGTGGTTTTAAAAAGGAATTTGAGGAAAGTGCGGGTTTGCGAAAGCGTGTTTGGGAAGTATAAAATAAAATTTTGGTTGGGAGAAGATAAATTAAGACACAAAATAAATAATAAAATTCTCGGAAGGCGTACTCGAAATTTGGGAAATTTATCTTTTTTTTATTAAAAATGGGGAAATTATGAAAATTAGGAAAAAGAATTTAAATAAGTATGAAAAATAATTATGGAAAAATGAAAGTCAAGAAAAAGTTTAAAATATAAAGTTAAAAATTATTTTTGGAATATTAGGATTTATTTTGGAATTTTTAGAAGGAAAGAAAATAGAAAATGGGAAAAGAAAATAGAAAATCGGGAAATAAACTAGGTGCACTGTTCATTGGTCACAAACTGTTCGACGCCGTCCCGGCCCGCCTCGCGCCGCGCGCGCGCGCGCGCCGTCACCGCGCTGCACACCGCGTGCGCCACGCGCCGCGTGAGCGCGCACGCGCCCACGCCCGGCCCCGGACAAGCCCGCGCGCCGCGCCCGCCCCGCCGCGCGAGCGCCGTGCCGCCACGCGCCCGCCCGCCGCGGCCCGCGCCCGCGCTCGCCATCCGTCGCCGCCACACCCCGGCCCCGCGCCCGTGCTCGCCATCCGTCGCCGCCACACCCCGGCCCCGTCCTCGGCTCGCCACGTGCCGCCGCCCGCGCGGCCCCGCGCGCCCGCACTCCGCGCGCCCGGCCCCGGACGCTCGCGCCGCGTGCATTTCGCCGCGCCGTTGTCGCGCCGGTCCCCCACCCCGTTCTCTCTTTGCCTCGCTCGGTTGTGCCTATAAAGAGGAGGGGCAAACCCCCATCTATCCCCACAATCGCCGCCCTAGCGCCCTCTCCCTCTCCGGTCCCCTTCTCTCTTCCGTGCGCCGCCGCCGTCGCCCTAGCCACCGAAGCCGTTGTCGCCGTTGTTGCCGCGCGCCGCCGACGCCCGAGCCCCGCCGCCCTAACCGTCGTGAGCCGCCGTCGCCGGTAAGCTCACGCCGCCACCCCTTTTTCCTCTCATGCTAGCGCCGACCGCCGCCTGTTTCTCCTCCGGCATCGGTCGAACACCTCGCGGGCATTGAATGCAAGGCGAGAAAAGAAAAAGAAAAGAAAAAGAAAAAGAAAAAGAAAAAGAAAAAGAAAAAGAAAAAGAAAAAAAAAAGAAAAAGAAAAATAGGGAAAAATTAGGAAAAATTTTGGAAAATTTGGAAGAATATTTTGGGATGACTTGAGTAAAATTTTGGGCAAAAATAAATTATTTTCTCGCATATTTTCTCAGTGCAAAGTTTGAAAAATCGGAATCGGACGTTTTCCGAATTTCATTTCGCATCGTTTTTCAATCCGGATTCCGTTTAATTCTTTCCCGCCATCGAAATAGGTTTCGCTTTTGTGCTCAAACCCTCAAATTTCGAGCACGAATTTTCTTCGCTGATATTTTCAAACGTAAATTCCAAATTTAATTGCGATCGCCGACTTTGCGAAAACCCTAGGTCATCGCTCGATTCCAAAACCCGGATTTTCCTCGCAACCCTTGTCCTAACTCGAGTAGAATTTTCGGCAAAACTTTTGGAGTTGTTTTCATGGCTTTTGTGGTTCTTTTCGATCTCCGGTGTTTTGTTGAATTCTAACTGAATTCAATTGACCTTTCGCACGTACGGGTAGCGCCTGAAGAAACCGGCATCGACACCGCTGAAGATCCCACCCCTCAAGTGTGCGAGCAAGGCAAGTCATCACACTCTTTGAACATATTGATCCCAATTGCGAAATGATGTTATTTTGAACTCTAAACATGCATGCTATACAGAGTTACCTATACTTGTTATGCCATACATTGTCATTGATTACCTTTAGAATTATTCCTTGTAACCCTCGATGTGATCAAATGACCTAGGAGAATAGCTTGCAAACCGCTTAGCCCCTGCTAAACTTAGATTATGCATACTCATGACTTTATGAAAAAGCTTTGTGCTTGGGCAACTACCTTAGGGAAGGTAGTTGAGATTCGGCATGTGGAGACATGAGCGCCACATGGCCATGATGAACTAAGTTTGGTGGAAATTGAAAGTACTATACAAATGTTTTAGACTGGGCGGCCGGATGATTTGGGTGGATTCCGAAAAGGCAAGTGCCGACCCCGGTCAATTAAGGACCGAGCCATGAGATAGCCGGAAACGAGCCAGCACAACCGTACTTCTCGAATGGGTATAGACCTAGCTGATTAGATAGCCGAGCGGAGGCAGTATCCTTGCATAGATGGTTCTCTATGAGGTGGTTATGGGATGAGAATGAGGCTGCGGCCTTTGTTATGAATGGTGGGATTAAACCGATGTTAATTAAACTTAAAGATTTGGAAAGACTTCCCTTACCCCGGTGCGCTGTAACTCCTCTCACTGCTAGAAAAGGACGGCTAGAGTGCATGAGGGCTTAAGTTCATGGAGCGGGTACGCCAAAGCAAGGTTATCGAAAGGCTTTGCCGTGACCGTCTCATGTGTTGAGGCGTAGGCTCATTTGTTGGGTGTCGCGGAGTATGGGTAAAGTGTACATCCACCGCAAAGTGTGAGTGAATCAATCTATTCGAATAGCCGTGCTCGCGGATATTGAGCATCGTGACAAGACTTTCGCTTGGCTAGATTTTTAAACTTAAAACTGCTGGGATGGGTATGCATGATGGTTTCATTATGGTGGATCAACTTCTCGAGAATGCGAGAAGGGGTGGACTCCCAGAAAATCATGACGAACCGGAGACGGGAAGCCATCCTTGGAATCACGATGGATGGTAGACAGAACCGTCGCCGGTTAATGAACTATGAAATTAAAACTTGATTTGGCTAGTCGGTAGGCTTGTGAAAAGAATTGTGAAAACCGGCTTTACGCAAAAATAACTCTAGCCGTGTTCTTTGAATAACCCTATCATATGCATTAATTCTGTGTTGGCTTGCCGAGTACGGTTGGTACTCACCCTTGCTATACGCACAAACCTCCAGTGATGGAAATGAAGAGCCGAAGACCCTACGCGTACTACCCGGAGGGCGAAGGAACCGACGGCGCATACTAGACCTTAGTCCCGCGTTGCCGTGGCAATTGACGAGCCGCCGCCTCTTTCCGCTGCCTTATCTAAATTCTGTTTTTATGTTGTATTCGGACCATAAGGTCCTGTGGGATGAACAATGCCTTCAGGCCTATTAATGTAATAATGGTATTGTAAGACTATTCGTGCATGTGCACTTGATTATCCAGTGCTGTATTCGTGGGTACCAACTACTCGATCCAGGGAAATGGTACTATGAACACGAAAGATTCCCGTCTCAAAAACGGGGGTCCACAACTTCATCAGGCGATTTATCTCTAATCTGTCTAGAAAGATGGAGCCCTTTACACCTTTGCTAAGGTTAAAAGCCGATCAGCAGTTTACTTGGGGGGCAGAGCAACAAAAAGCCTTGGACAACATTAAGGAATATTTGAGTTCGCCTCCAGTATTGATTTCTCCACAGAAAGGGGTGTCTTTCAAGCTATACTTGTCAGCCGATGAGAAGTCAATTGGCTCGGTATTGATCCAGGAGTTCGAGGGTAAGGAAAGAGCAATATTTTATTTAAGCAGAAGGCTTCTGGATATAGAGACAAGGTATTCTCCGATGAAGAAGTTATGCTTATGCATGTATTTTTCTTGCACAAAGTTAAGACACTATATGTTATCCAACGAATGCACCATAGTTTGCAAAGCCGATGTTGTCAAGCACATGCAATCGGCTCCAATCCTGAAAGGACGAGTTGGAAAATGGATCTATGATTTAATAGAATTTGATCTTAGGCATGAGTCACCTAAGGTAGTCAAGGGACAGGATATAGCCGATTTCATTGTTGAGCATCGTGATGACTCAATCGGCTCGGTTGACATAGTTTCTTGGACTTTGTTCTTTGATGGATCGGTTTGTACCCATGGTTGTGGTATCGTCATGGTCATCATATCACCTAGGGGGCAAGTTTTGATTTCGCTTATACTATTAAGCCCTATGCTACTAATAACCAAGATGAGTACGAAGGAGTTCTCAAAGGATTGCAACTTTTGAAGGAAGTTGAAGCCGATGTCGTAGAGATCATGGGTGATTCTTTGTTGGTCATCAATCAATTATCTAGAGAATATGAGTGCAAGAATGATGCATTGATGATCTACTATGAAAAGTGCCGAAAATTGATTGATTGTTTTCGGTTAGTGACTTTGACACATATTCCTCGAGAGCAAAACGTCGAAGCTAATGTTTTAGCTCAGAGGCATTGGGATACAAGCCGATGATGAAAGATGTCGAAGTAGAAATTGCTACTATCGCAGCCGATGATTGGAGGTATGATGTCTTCAGTTATTTAAAGAATCCTTCTCAATCGGCTTCGAGAGAATTGCGATACAAGGCTTTAAGATATGTTTTGCTCGATGATGACCTATATTATTGGACGATTGATGGAGTATTGCTAAGATGTTTAAGTGCATGAAGGCATATGCGGTACTCATCAATCGGCTCACAAGATGAACATGAGCTGGGTATTTTTGGCCGACGATGTTAGAAGATTGCTTCAGATATTATAAAGGTTGTCAAGATTGTCAGAAATTCGGAGCAATTCAAAGGGCATCAGCGCCAGCTATGAATCCCATAATTAAGCCATGGCCGTTCAGAGGTTGGGGAATTGACACGATCGGCCAGATTAATCCACCCTCGAGTAAAGGACATAAGTTTATATCGGTGACAACCGATTATTTCACGAAGTGGGTGGAGGCAACCCCTTTGAAAAAGGTTGATTCTAGGGAAGCAATTCAGTTCATCAAAGAGCATATCATATACCAATTTGGTGTTCCTCAGACCATTAGAACCAATCAGGAATCTATTTTTGTATCCGATGAGTTTGTCCAGTTTGCAGAAAATATGAGGATTAAGTTGTTTAATTCTTCACCGTATTATGCACAAACCAATGGACAGGTAGAGGCATCTAACAAAAGTCTGATTAATTGATCAAAAGAAAGATCTCTGAATTTCCAAAGCAATGACATAGCCGATTGGCCGAAGCATTGTGGTTCTATCGGATGGCTTGTCATGGATCAATCCAACTTCCTCCTTATAAGCTAGTTTATGGGCATGAAGCCGTGCTGCCTTGGGAAAGTGTCATTGGCTCAGGAAGAATTGATTTACAAAATGAGTTGACAGTCGATGACTATCACAATCTCATGGTAGGTGAATTAGAAGACTTGGTTCAATCGAGGATACATGCTTTGGAAAAGGCGACAAGGGATAAGGAGAGAATCTCTCGTCATTACAACAAGAAGGTTGTGCCGAAATCTTTTTCAGAAGGCGAGTTGGTTTGGAAGTTGATCTTGCCGACTGGGACTCAAGGTAATAAATTCGGCAAGTGGTCACCAAATTAGGAAGGGCCTTTTCGAATATACAAGTCTGTTTCTAAAGGAGCTTACATGTTGCAAGGGATTGATGGAGAAGTTTTTGGAAGGGCTCTGTTGACGTGAAAAATCAACATGCCGGCCTGGGAGATCTGGTTAGCTCCAATGCATGTCCTAAAAACGATGAAGCGTGGGCGTGCCAGTCAGTTTGATCCTGCCACTAACAAGATATACAAAGCAGCATAATATAAAGTGTATCGGCTGGTAGGCCGATACCCAAAAACTAGTTGATCGGCTGATAAGCCGATTGTGCAATTCCAGCTGATGCCGATGCCAGCTGATGGTGTTAGGGTTTAAATCCATCGGCTGTGTGTTGAACAAATATCTATATAAAGGCGATCGGCTAACGATAACATGATGACATATAACATTGCATAAACCAATCACGTGATAAAATACATACTGATTTAAAGATTAAAGCACACATCGGCTAGAAGTCCGATGCCATAAAATTCAAATGATCAAATATTCAATGAAGCCTATGCTGCAATCGGCTAAATCCAACTTGTGTGCAATCCTTGCAAGCCGATGCAATATCCAGATAACTCATCGGCTAAAACCCTGATGAAACCCTTAGCGGCAACCAACAGACATGTGTTAATGACCAAATTTGGTAATTAAATCCCCGAGTTCGATGCTGAGATTGAAGCGAAATTGAGGGAATGTGCGATTTGTGATAAGACGGAGGCCATATTGACTGAATCTGAATCGACTACGAAGCCAGTCAGCTAAGTCCGAATCAGACAAGGACAGCCGATAGCCGATTCTGACTGAAGATAGAAGTGAAGCCAGTCCCAAAAGGGAAGTTTAAAGATAAAGTATTGGATTTGGTTTCCAAAGTGCGTTAAAGATATTTCCATCTATGGAGTCCTGTAACGGCAATTGTATCTTTTAAATTAGGATATCTTGTATAGTTTCCTTTTGTGATAATGTCTGTTTGTTTAGAAATTTAATCCATAATAGGAATTGTATCTGTCACGGACTCATTGTATATTTGGGTATAAATATGACCCGAGCCCTTGTAAAACATATCAACACACATCAATACAATCTTGGCGCATCGCCACCCCTTTTGTTTTATGTTTTTCTTGACGAGTTCTTGCTTTGACCTCGGGCTGCATCGACTTCGATCTCCAGGGCAGGTAATTTCTTGTTACAAGCGGCTTGTGGTAATGGGGCCAGTGCTTCCATCATTATGATACTCTGATTCTGATGTTGCAAACTGCTTAATTTATCATATGCGACATATAATCTAGATCAATGTCTAGATCTATCTTGCGATCGACTAATATCTCTTTGAAGATAGCAGCCGACAGAGCTAGATCCAGAGGTTGATTTAGGTTATATGGTGTATCTACCATCTCGAAGAACTCTCATTAGCCTACATAGATATCATAATTCTTTTGGTACTTAATGCTGCATCTAATCGACCTATTAAGTCGCCTTTTGAACTATATAGATTTATCTGGTTCAATGTCTGCTATTAGAGATAGAACCGGGGTTTCAGCCGGTCTTACCTATTCTGATCATCTTTATGTATTATTACTATTAGATGTGTTAGAATTGCCTTTTATATTAAGATCTCAATCTATCTAAATGCCCTAAGCGGTATCAACCTGTTGATTTATATCAACAGCCGATTGATCTAGGTTTATCACATTTAACTCAGATTAATATCTTTTTATAAAACATATCGGAGTACTAGCCGATTTTCACTAGATCTGCGACATCGACTAGGTTATGAATATATATATATATATAATTATGGTCCTAAGGTATATTTGGATTTAAGTGATTTATACTGTCTCGGTATACTACCGATCTATCCCAATCACTTAAATATGCTTTGGGATAGCAATTGTATATTAATTTATATCTATAGCCGATCGAGTAAGATCTAACCTTAACCGAATGCCTATTTCTTCGTTTCTTGTTGGTTGCAGGATCAAACCAACTGGCACGCCCGTTCCATCACCAAAGGCGACCAATTTTGGACCTTCACTGGAGTTAAGCAGATATCCCAGACCAGTGCGTGTAAAAAATCACACCAACAGCAGGCTAGAGATTATGGTTCTAATAACGACTTAGTAGATCACACTGAATTGATGCAGCACTAAGTATGAAAAGAAACACAATATATAGACAATCAAGCCCTTGATTGATTTTCAGGGTGGTAGATGTCTAAGATAATCTAATCTAGTAAACAATTTAGCCAGTATCAGTAGAAACCCTAAAGCAAGAGACAACCGATAGAACTAAATTGAAATACCAGGACTAGATTAATAGTGCATATGATAAATAGGCAGGCAAACATGTTAACAAAACCAGAATAATCCAAGAGGTCGAATGTACTGATGCAGCCTTGGACAACGCCGACGTAGCCAATACAATTTCCTGGGCCAGCGGAACATTGGACTTACCCCTTCGCGGGAGATCGAGGCCAATGCAGCCTCGCGTCGGGTGCTAAATCTCGCTGGGTGATGAATAAAGTAGAAAAGGTAAAGGATGGCAATGCGCCGAATTGTATTGATCGAGAGATATCATACATGAACCCCGGGCTTACATATTTATACCCACGGGCTAACAAAGATCCTAACAGAAAAAGGAAACAAACCGAGTCCTTATTGGACACTAATACACTTTCCTAAAGATAAAATAGGAAACTAACAAACTCTTTCTAATTAATAGATACAGTTGTCTTTTTAGGACTCTATCCTTATATGGCAATCCTCATGAAGCACATCATCTTGATCCGACGGTGTCTCCAATGTTGTTGTACTGAAATCGGCTACATCGGCTTGCCTTGTCCGATTTTGTATCAGCCGATGGACACCTTAGCCGATTCGAGCTCCAGGGCTTACCAAATTCTGGCGTTAACACATGCCCCCTAGTTTTGGAGTATGAGAAGTCATGCTTCAAAATTATCGTTGTCTTGATCACCCCAAAACCGATTCTTCCTTTCTTCTTGACATCGACTCTCGTAAGACGATACCTTTTGCATTAGATGAGCCAGGCTGTCAAACTCATGGAAGAAAAATCTATTTTTGATTGGTATTGACAACCCTTAGAATGCGAGTTCTACTAGCTGCTCATCACTTAGACTCAAACCATAACATCGGGTGCAAACATTACGAAACCTCTGAATGTATTCCTTAGCCGATTCCCCTTCTTGATGTCTAACCGATACCAAGTCTGCAAGCTTCAATTCACCAATTCCAGCAAGAAAGTACATATGAAACTGCTTCTAAGATCGGCCCAACTTCTGATAGAATTTGGTGGTAATGACAAAAACCATGTGAAGGCCAATCCAGTCAAAGATATCGGAAAAAATCTAACTTTCAGAGCTTCTTCAGCCGATGCCTCCCCACATTGAGCTAAGAATTGACAAATATGCTCCATTGTAGAGACACCATCCTTCCCTGAAAACATAGAGAAATCTGGAACCTTGTACCGGCTTGGAAGTGGAACCCTATCAAACAACTCAGGATATGGCAGCCGATACACAGAAATTTGATCTTTGCGTTTAATTCCAAACTGCTCCTCCATCACATTTGCAATTATTTCGGCCCAATCCTCTTTGGATAGATATCTTTGAGTTTCCTCTAGCCGATATTGTTGATGTGGCTCTTCATACTGATATTGATCAACTTGCCCCCCGAGCTAATATTGTTGTTGCCAATGACGCTGGGATTGCTCGCCAATTTGCTCCCCATGCTGATTTCTTAAGGCAATCACCCTGGGAACTGTTTCCGCGATCAAACCATGCAATGTACTCATCAAAACTCTAGATTGATCGAACACAGCACGATGAATGATGTTATCAACCATCTCTTGAAGTGTCTCGTCATCCATCGGCTCAGTAGATTGTTCCCTGTCTTCATTCATCAGCTTGGGAGATTGTTCTTCCTCGGCCTTGACTTCTTTATCGGACATCTTGCGGCAATTATGGGTCCGCTGAGCCGTGTAAAAAGATATATTGTCCAAAACACGGTCCCACTGGGCGTGCCCAAAATGTGTTGACGCGAAAAATCAACACGTCGGCCTGGGATATCTGCTTAGCTCCAGTGCAAGTCCTAAAAACGATGAAGCATGGGCGTGTCAGTCAGTTTGATCCTGCCACTGACAAGATGTACAAAGCAGCATAATATAAAGTGTATCGGCTAGTAGACCGATACCAAAAAACTAGTTGATCGGCTAATAAGCCGATGGTGCAATTCCAAGCAAAATAATCTTTATATTCCTTTAATAAATCAATAAGCTTGGTTCTAAAATGAGAAGTCGTATTTTTGCTAATGTATGTCGGTCTAGGCCTATCTCCTGGACCTATATTCACTTCTTCCAAATCATCGGCCGACATAAAACCTTGCTCGAGTTTGTCGTCAATGTCATCCACGGTGTCCTTGTTGTAGACGTTCGAGCCCTCCACGACGCCCTCAAAATAATAGTTGAGGCTCTTCGTCTCCAATTGGCTACATGTCAGAATCGGACACCTTGAGAAAATCGGCCTGCCAAACTTTGCCGGACAGGCAATCAATGCCGTCGACTTCCCATAAAGTTAAGTCGGCGTTATCGACATTGACTGACCTATCAGCTGGCACGATTTCTATCGTATCGCCTTGCCATTGGATTAAGCTTTGATGCATTGTGGAAGAGATGCAGCAGTTGGCGTGGATCCAATCCCTTCCGAGCAACAGGCTGTATGATCCCTTCCTGTCGATGACGAAAAACGTTGTGGGCATGGTTTTGCTGCCGACAGTCAGCTCAACGTTTAAAACACCCTTGGCCTCTGATGGGTTGCCGCCAAAGTCCTTGAATACCATATTGGTCTTAATCAAGTCGTCGGCTCCCTTGCCTAGCTTTCTGAAGGTTGCATAGGGCATGAGATTAACAGCGGCCCCTCCATCGACTAGCATCTTTGACATCGTCTTGCCGTTGACGAATCCTTTGACAGGGCTTTAAGTGCCGGTTCTTTGTCCCTTCGGGTTTCTCAAAGATGACCTATTCTGGTGACAGTACTAGTCTAGCCAATGTATCCTCAACTGTGTCTGCATCGGCCTCGACAGCCTCGAATTCGGCTGGCAATATCAACACCATATTGACCGATGCAGCGGCCACTCCTTTGCCTTTTGCCGCCCTGTTGGCCTTATCGGCTGGGCTCTCTTCGGCTAGGGCTGCCTGTTTCTTGACACGCCACTATTTCCTGCCCTGCCGACATTGTTTACGTTGAATCATCTGCTGGACTTCTTCCTCCTATCCTTCGCTCTGGATTTTCCTTTTCTATGTTTTGGTGAATAGGTCCAAAGGGCACCATTGGGGGTTGGCCGATTGTTCTTCTTCAGCCTCCTCTTCGTCCTCTTCTTGGAAGAAGTCCTGGTGGACTGGGCCGAGCCGATCATGGACGGAAAGTTTTCACTGGTTCAGTTGAACGGCTCGGGGGACGAATCGGCTAGAACTTTCCATTGGTGGATCCCTGTATTCGTCCTCCCTGTATTCGCTGCATGCCGGGCAATTTTTGAGAGTGGGCAGCCTCATCCCTTGCTCCTAGCAAAACCTGAAGAACTTGTAGCGCCAATAAGGATCACAGCCGTCGTGGCGGCGGTAATATGCTACACCCAGCCGATCGGGTGTCCTTTGGTATGGCTTGCCGTGTCGGACTTCTTCTTCTTCCTGAATTCTCCGCTGGAATCACAGCCGGCTGTCCACCTGTCTGGGCCGATCCTCGGCCGATCGGCCGTTGGTGTAGTCAATGTTGATTGGCGGCTCTCACTGCAGTCGGTTCATGTTGGTCTGGGTTGGCCATGGTTGTTCGTTGGTTATTGGCTGAGCTATACGCCATTCTGTTCTGTCGATCGGCTCGCGCAGGACCGGCTTGGACAGTGTTGACAGGGAAGGGATTGCTGTCGACCTTCATCGACTTGGCCGATTCTTCGAACTTGATTTTCCCTGCCTCGATGGCCGACTGTATCTGTTGGTGGAAAACCTTGCAATCGTTGGTGCTGTGGGAGGTGGTGTTGTGCTACTTGCAGTATTTCTTCTTTTTGAGCTCCTCAGCCGATGGGATGACGTGGTTGGTCGGAAGCTGTATTTGTTTCTCCCTCAGCAATAGATCAAAGATCCTATTGGCTTTGGTTATGTCAAAATCGTATTTTTCCTCCTTAGCCGATTTCTTCAGCCACTGACAAGTTATAGCCTTTTTGTTCTTAGTCCATTCGGCTGTCGCAATTTCTACGTCGCTGTCGCTCGAATCGAAGTCCGTTGCATAGGCGACGTGGGTGACTTTCTTGAAGGCTTTCTTTGATTCTTGAAACCGTTGTTCGTGAGCTATCACCTTCTGAGCCAAATGGGCTAAGCTCTCAAAATCTTGAGCCAAAAACCTCTCATGGATCGGGGCCAAAAGGCCATGAAAGGCTGTACCAGGCTGTAGCAGCGATTCCTCATGTCCCTAAACCGCTGGATGTAGTCTTGCACCGACTCCTTGTTTTTCTTCCTGACACTGGTCAAATCCGACAACTTCATTTCATGCGTGCCAAAATAGAAGTAGCTGTGGAATTGCTTCTTGAGATCGGCCCAGCTCTGGACCGAGTTGTAAGGTAGGGATGAAAATCATGTAAAGGCCAATCCCGAGAGTGACGGCGGAAATAAGTGCACTCTGAGTGGTCCGTAGCCAATGCTTCTCCACATTGTGCCAGGAATCGGCTGACGTGTTCGTAGGTTGATATGTTGTCTTGCCCAGAGAATTTCGAAAAGTCCGGCACCTTGTACCGGTTTGGTAGGGGCACCCTCTCCAAATATTCTGGATATGGGTACCGGTACATGTTGCTAGAGTCTTTTGGCTTGAGGCCAAACTGATCATGCATAACATCTGCGATCAAATCGGAACACGGCCTGTTTTCTTGCAATGGTGGTATTGGCTCGTATTGCTCGTGGTGTACGGGTCCTTGCCGATACTGCATTGGTGGGGTCTGAGGCCGATAGTGCTGCTCGTAGTTGCCTCCTGGAAGCTGATGCTGCAACTGGTTTATAGCAGGAGGAGGTCGAGAGGCAAATGGTGGGGTTTGCTCGGGAGAGGCCAATTGCCGTCGAAGTTGTGCAGTGGATCCGGCAAATAGTTACCAATCGGCGCGTTATGCATGACGGATTGCCGATGGGTGTTGAACATGTCTTCCGCCTACTCCTGAGTTGTCACTGGGATGCCGAGGCCCTGGTGTTGAGGCTTCGGCCGAATCACGACCTTGGGATGTGGCCACGCAGCCGATGATTGCGCAATCGGCTGGATTGGGGCTCCCCCTAGAGGAATCGGCTGCCCGAGTGGAGGGACTGGCAACCCGTGGGTTGACATTGTCCTGTACGATGGAAACTGGACATCAGTGAAATATGTCGGCCCTCTCGGCAGCTGCTCGGCTATCTTTGAGTCAACCACGGTGCTTATCATATTGTTTAATGTGTTCACCAGTATCCCTAACTGGTTGACAAACGCGTGGTGGATAGCCGAGTCGATCCGATCTTGCAGCGTGTGGAGCTCTGAATTGTCCTGTTCGTGCTTAACTTCGTCCATCTTTCTCTTCCCTTTCTTGTCTTCACTGGAGAAAGTATCAAAGTCTTCAATGTTAAACTTGAATTTCTGGAGGACTGCCGCAGATCTGGTTTGGACGAAAGATTGCAGATAATGCGCTTGCAGCCTCTCAAGCATCTGCTGATACTCGGTCTTTTGTTCAATCGAAAGCTTGTCCATAGTCACCGGGATGACGTTTTCCTGGTCGAGATCAGCCGATATGATGTTCACCATTGCGCTGGATCCGGAAGATGTGGTCCCACCGGGCGTGCCAAAAATGTGTTGACGCGAAAAATCAACACGTCGGCCTGGGAGATCTGCTTAGCTCCAGTGCAGGTCCTAAAAATGATGAAGCGCGGGCATGCCAGTTAGTTTGATCCTGGCACTGACATGATATACAAAGCAGCGTAATATAATGTGTATCGGCTAGTAGGTCGATACCCAAAAACTAGCTGATCGGCTGATAAGCCGATGGTGCAATTCCATCTGATGCCGATGCCAGCCGATGGTGTTATGGTTTAAATCCATCGGCTATGTGTTGAACAAATATCTATATAAAGGCGACCGGCTGACGATAACATGATGACATATAACATTACATAAACCAATCACATGATAAAATAGATACTAAATTAAAGATTAAAGCACACATCGGCTTGAAGTCCGATGTCATAAAATTCAAATGATCAAATATTCAATGAAGCCTCTCCTGCAATCAGCTAGATCCAACTTGTGTGCAATCCTTGCAAGCCGATGCAATATCCAGATAACTCATCAGCTGAAACCCCGATCCAATCCTTAGTGGCAACCAATAGGCAGGCTGGAGATTATGGTTCTAATCATGATTTAGTAGATCAAACTGAACTGATGCAACACTAAGTATGAAAAGAAACACAATATTTAGACAATCAAGCCATTGATTGATTTTCAGGGTGGTAGATGCCTAAGCTAATCTAATCTATTAAATAATTTAGCCGGTATCAGTAGAAACCCTAAAGCGAGAGACAACCGATAGAACTAAATTGAAATACCAGGACTAGATTAATAGATGCATATGATAAATAGGCAGGCAAATATGTTAACCAAACCAAAATAATCCAAGAGGTCGAATGTACTGATGCAGCCTTGGACAACGCCGACGTAGCCAATACAATTGCTTGGGCCAGCAGAACATGTGACTTACCCCTTCGTCGGAGATCGAGGCCAATGCAGCCCTGCGTCGGGTGCCAAATCCCATCGGGTGATGAATAAAGTAGAAAAGGTAAAGTTAAAGTGGCGATGCACCGAATTGTATTGATCGAGAGATATAATACATAAACCTCGGGCTTACATATTTATACACACGAGTTAACAAAGATCCTAACATATTACAATCCGAACTTTCCTAAAGATAAAAAGGAAACAAACCGAGTCCTTATTGGACATTAATACACTTTCCTAAAGATAAAATAAGAAACTAACAAACTTTTTCTAATCAATAGATACAATTTCCTTTTTAGGACTCTATCCTTATATGGCAATCCTCATGAAGCACATCATCTTGATCCGATGGTGTCTCCAATGTTGTCGTACCGAAATTGGCTACATCGGCTTGCCTTGTCTGATTCGGTATCAGTCGATGGACACCTTAGCCAATTCGGGCTTCGGGGCTTACCAAATTCTGGCGTTAACAGGCTCTCAACGGAAAGTATTTGAAAAAAATATTATTCCAGTGTTTGGATCAATTCATCATTCGGTTGTGTTATGCCGATACATGATAGCCGATGTGTTTAAATTGCCTTTAGATGGCCGATATAAGTTATATCGCCCTTAGTCTCTTCAAATTTATCATAATCGGTTGTGTTCTGTCGATATGTGATGGCCGATATAGGTTATATCGCCCTTAGTCTTTTTATTCTTATCATAATCGATTGTGCTTTTGCCAATGTATGATGGCCGATTTTGTGTGGTATCGTTCTTAGTCAAGTTATAATTTTATCAATGATCGGTTGATATTGTAAAATTAGAGGGGCATATACACACACAAAAGTGAACTCAAATGGACTTCAAAATTTTTGTGGACTTTGAAATTTTCAACGCATGAGAAATTTCAAGGATCAGCAGAAATTATATTACAAGTGTGCAATTTACAGGAGTTCACAAGGGTTAATGGAATCTGCAAAAGTGATATTACATGAATTCGACATAAAAGTTCACAAGTGTTCAAGCTCTAGCCCTATTACATGAATCGGCTTAGCCGGATATGAATTCATTGATTACCAATATTGCTCTTCGTCGAATTTGATCAATCTCTTCAATGGCTTTGGCGTCAGCTGCATCATTCCCAGGGATCACTTTTAAGGCCTTTGTGAGGTCTGACAAATTCCTCATCGAAGCCTTCAACTTGGATTTTTGCTCTGATATTATCCGTGGGAGATCGGCAATCCTTTTCTCTTCAGATGCTATCTCAATGTCACACTTGGCAAGCTCGGCTAGCAGCTCTTCTCTGTGTTTGCGTAGCCAATCAAGGTTGGAGGTGGGCTCAGCAGTCATTGTATCAAGCATGGCCTTGTCTTTAAGTATGGATTGCCGATTGGCTTCAATTGTGGCTTCAAGGGCCGTTCTCTCTCGCCGATCGGCTATCCGTTGTTTGGCCCTCTCAAACTTGTGCCGATGCTGTTCAAGGTATGCAGCTTGAGAGATGGCGTCGGCTATGTGATTTGGGAGCTGATCTTGAATTTCTTCGAATCTTGCTCTGATCGATCCATAGTCAGTAACTAAGAAATCGAGGGAACTTTCTAGCCGACGAGCCAAGTCTTGCAGTGATGTCTTCAAGTCATTGGCAACAGAAGCTAGAGTTTGGTTGCTAGTGTCTTCCTCATCATCCATGAATTCCTTGATGTTAAAAGGGAACATTGAGATTATTAAATGTCTACAACTTTGAACATAGCCGATATGGAGTCAAGAGAAAGGACTTACAGGGATGATGGGAGCCGATGCTATTTCTGCCTCAACATTATGGCTGCCCCTAGCCGATGGAGTTTGTTCACTTGATGCCTGGGGGCAGGCGTTGGAGAGCGAGGAAGCTACACACAAAGAAAGACAAGATTGATTAAGAATTGGTTAGTTGAAAATTGAAAAGAGTTTGAAGTCAAGATTACCGATGAAGCTGGAGCTGATTTCTTCCTTGAGGCCAACTTCTTCTTCTGCAAGATAAAGAACTTAATGAAGAACTAAATATGAGAATTTAAAGGCAGAGGATTTCGGAAGAGTGCATACTGGCTGAGGTCGAGGTTGAGGTTGACGTCTTGGAGGACTTGGTGTTTTCTGAGCCTGGTCATCGGCTAGCGGCGTCGGCATGGTTGTCCTTGGCTCGCTTGTTTCAGCCACAGCCTCATCAATGGCTTCCTTCATTTCTTCTTGATTCAGCACCTCCTCCACATCTGGATCCAACGACGGCAGATCATCGGCTGTAGTTGTCTTCTGTTTCTTTGAAGTCTTTTTCTGTACAGCCGATGGATCGGTGGCCGATGGTTTGGCTCGTTTTTTTCGTTGGAGTGGCCCGCGGGTTTGGCCATGGAGTAAAGATGATGTCTTGGGGGCATTATAGCCAATTCTTGATGGGGCCAATCCACCTCTGTTGGAAACGATGCCAATGGCATAATTGATAGCCACCCCGATATTACTGACATGAGAAGGAGATGAACCGGTAGCCTGCAAGTAAGGAAAAAGAGTTAGTTAAATAGTGAAGAAAGACAGTCGATAATGAATGACAAAAGGAGGGAGAAGTGCTTACTTCTGGGATCAGCTCCGGGTATATGTTGGTGAGATACATTGAAGCCGATTGATGAAATAAGTGCATCTTCCATTCATTCCACCATCGGTGAAGGCTGCACTCCTCGTTATTGCTAGTTTGATGTTACCTATGTTGCCAATCGGGGGGCCTTCAATACTTAACAATCTGTCCATCATGAGGCCTGAGCCAATTTAACCTCTGGTTTGAATCTTGTCAGCAAAATAAAGACCAATCAGTAGTTGTCCCATGCCTAATTGCCTGGCAGCACTCATGGGATGATAGAACTCATATGAGACTTGTACATTCCTGCCTTGTGAATGCCGACTGGGAGGATGCAGGGAGACATAGCCGATGTGAAGACTTCCCTAGACTTATCAAACTTTTCAAAGTTTATTTCATCAAATCTGAAGTCATTAGGGAGCTCAAAGTCCTCAAAATTCTCATATGCAAACTAGATCCTTGAAGCTCTTGGGAATCCATCATAAAAATTGCCAAACAAATCCTTGAAGAGATCGGCTGAGATCTTAGATTCGGAGTGTGAAGATGTTGCCTCTCCGAAGGACATAAATCGGTGTGTTAAGATTTCATCTCCATCCTCGTTTGTCATCGGCTGCGCTAATGGGAAGCTGGCTTCGATTAAGTTTGGCCTCTGAGCAACTTTGTATGTGTGCAAATTCAACCATATCTGCAATAGCCACCATGGGCACCAGTGCCGATAGCCAAATTTGTGGCGATCTTAGTCGATGCATTGTTCGGCATCTGGTAGAGATATCCTAATAAATATTTGCCCAAAGGGATTTGTCTTTTCTCTACCAAGGCTTCGGCTATGTGCTGCCAGTTGGTTGTGGGACCGCAGCTTGAACCACAAAATAGGAATTTTTCTAGCCACATCAGGAGGAAGGCTGCATGTTCCCTAGGGTCCATTGGGCCAGTTCCCATATTTTGGCTTATTAATCCATTCTAGCCTCCAATGGCTCTAGTCTTGAAGGAATACTGGCACTTGGTGTTCAGGCTAACCAGATTGACTGATGATGTAATATCTAGGCCAGTACTCATGATCACATCCAAAAGAGTCGGTGTCATCGGTCCTTGGTTGAACAGAAAAGCGTTCAAGGTGTTGGACCAAAAATAGCTGGCAGCCGATAGCAGGGGTTCATCTTTAGGCATGTCGGATATGGTTAGGGCTAAGCACTGTGATATCCCTAGTTCTTCCCAATGGCTCTGTTTGCTAGCCGACACCCTATTGTACCATGTTGGCCAGGTTTTATCAGTTGATTGCCATGATTTCAATGTCCCAGTCCAATGTGCCAGATTAGGGTTTGATAGCCTAAAGGGGATCCTGTTGGTCTCAGCATTGATGAATTCTGAGGGGTCTAGGTTGCCGATCGGCCTAAGAGGAATTGATTGGGATGGATGAGATTGGGGATCACAATTTGGTGCAAGAGGTGCTACAAAGAAAAAGAAAGGAAAAAGGCAAATTATGAAGAGCAAAAGCACCAAATTGTGGTAAAGAAGGGAGCTGAAGCCGATGGGGCTTACCTCTGGGAACTCGGCCGATGGCGTCGTTATTAACGACCAAATTTGGCAAGCTAATCCCCGGATTTGAAGCTACAATTGATTCAGACTCAGCCGATGCACACTGTGTTTCTGAGTTAACAGCCGATGATTATCACAATCTAATGGTGGATGAATCGGAAGACTTGGTTTTGTTCTGGATGCGTGCTTTGGAAAAGGTGACCAGGGATAAAGAGAGGGTTGCTCATCAGTATAACAAGAAAGTTATGCCCAAGTCGTTTTCAGAAGGCGAGCTAGTTTGGAAGTTAATTTTGCCGATTGGTACCAGAGATAATAAATTCGGAAAATGATTACTTAACTGGGAAGGGTCTTTTAAGATCCACAAACGCATTTCCAAGGGAGCTTACATGCTAGAAGGACTCGATGGAGAGGTATTTGGAAGGGCTCTAAATGGAAAGTATTTGAAGAAATATTATCCCGGTATATGGATAAACTGATGATTTGGTTGTATTGAGCCGATACATGGTAGCTGATGTGTTTACATCGCCTTTAGATGGTCGATATGACTCATATCACCCTTAGTCTTCTTTTTATTATCATAATCGGTTGTGCTCTGCCGATTTGTGATGGCGACATAAGTTATATCGCCCTTAGTCATTTCATTCTTGTCACAATCGGTTATGTTCCTGTCGATGTATGATGGCCGATCTTGTGTGGTGTCGTCCTTGAATTATAATTTTATCAATGATCGGTTAACATTGTAAAATTAAGGGGGCATATATCTACACAAGTGAACATTTTTGAGGATTTTGAAATTTTTCAAGACAAGAGAGGTCGCAGAAATCGGCAAAAGGATATGTTACAAGGCATGAAGCTGAAGTTTATAGAGTTTGCCAATGCGAAAGAATATATTACAAGTGTTGCAAAAGTTCACAAGTGCTAGCCCTATTACAGATTGACTCAGTTGCCGGTTAGCTGGTTAATAGCCCATAACGCCCTTTGTTTGATCTGTTCGACTTCATTTATAGTCTGGGCGTCGGCTGCATCAGTGCCGGGGATTGATTTCAATGATTTCCTCAGATCTCCCAAGTGGAGGATTTCAACTTGGCCCTTTGCTCTTCAGTGGCCCTTGGGAGATCCGCTAGCTTTTGTTCTTCGAAAGCCAGCTCAGCTTTGCATTTTTCTAGCTCGACGATAAGTTCGGCTTGTCGTTTCTTTAACCGATCAATGTTGGATTCAGTGGTAGATGGCCCGGCATCAGATCATCTAGCTTGGCTCTTTTGGCAATGATGCACTGTCGATTGGTCTCGATCATGGCTTCAAGGTCAGCCTTCGCTTTCCTATCGGACAACCTTTGTTGTGCCCTTTCCAGCTTATGCCGATGCAGATCGAGATGGGCAGCTTGGGAAATGATATCGGCTGCATCATCTGGGAGCTGGCTCTCAATCTCTTCGAATCTAGCTTTGATTGGCCCGCAGTTGGTAACCATGTAGTCCAGTGAGCTATCCAGCCGACAAGCAATATCCAAGAGCTTTTCTTTTAATTCATCGGCTATAGGAGCCTGGGCCTGGCTAGTAATCTCTTCTTCTTCACCAATGAACTCTCTTATACCAAAAGAGAACATATCAGCTAAAGCCTGCAAGATACAAGTCAAGTTTATTGAGGTGTAAAGGAATTTAAGTAGCTGATTCTGTTCTTAAGAAAGTTTCTTACCTTAACAGCAGGAGCTGGTGCCGGTTCTTCCTCTTCAACATGGTGGCTACCCCTAGCCGATGGAGTGTGCTCGCTTGATACATGGGGGGCAGCCGATGGAGAACGAGGAGGCTACACAAAAAAAGACTAAGTGTCAGTTAAAGTCGACAGGTTAACAGAAAGAGAGGTGAGTTTGGAGGTTACTGGTGAAGCTGGGCATGGCTGCTGATGAGCCAATTTTTTGTGCTGCAAGCAAAGGGATTTGGTTAAGGACAAAGAAACTTTAGGAAAAATTTAAGTTACCAAAACTTCAAGAAAAGAGGGATACATACTGGTTGAGGGCGAGGAGGACGCCTTGGAGGAGATGGTGTTTTTTGAGCTTGGTCGTCGGCTGATGGCATTTGTGCATACTTGCTTGAATGACTTGATTCAGCTGCAGCCTTATCGACGAACTGGTCAATTTCTTCATCCATGACTTCTTGATTGAGGGCCTCCTCCACGCTTGGGTCCAATGAAGGCAAGTCATCGGCTGGTATGGTCTTTTGTTTCTTCAGCTTTTTCTATGGTGTAGCCGATGGACCAGTAGCCGATGGTTTTGGCCTTTTCTTCCTTGTAGCGCTTCGTGGGTTTGGCCATGTAACAGGGTCCCCACCTTCAGCGCGTTAAAGCCGATGATGGATGGAGCGAGTCCACCACTTGGAATACGCCCTGAGGCATAATGGATCTCAAACCCTGAGTTGCTCTCATGAGGGGGAGAAGAATCAGTTGTCTGCAAAAAAGGAGGACGATGGTTACGTATTAAGCAGACGTTAGCCGATAATTTAAAAAAAATTGAATAAGGAAAAAATACATACTTCGGCGACCAAGTCTAGAAGAAGTGTGGTAAGGTACATTGAGGATGGCTGATGGAAGATGTGTCTCTTCAATTCAATCCACCATCTGTCATATGTTGAGCTTCTTTTCATTGCTAGCTCCAAAGTCCCTATACTGCCAAGAGGAGGGCCCTCAATGCTCATCAATCTCAGCATCATCATTTGTGAGGTGATTTCTCCCCTTGTTTGGATCTTGTTAGTGAAATATAGGCCAATTGGCAATTGTCCTACCCCAATCTGTCTGGCAGCCGATGATGGGTGGTAGAATTCATAGGACTCGGAGACATTTTTGCCTTGGTGGATACCGATTGGTAAAATGCAAGGGGTGATGGCAGTGGTGAAAATTTCCCTTGGCTTCTCAAATTTCTCAGAATTAATCTCATCAAAGTTGAAGTCTGAGGGGAGTTCAAATTCTGGGCAGCCCGTATAAAAGAACAAAGTTCTATTGTTTTTGGAAAAGCCATCATAGAAACCAGTGAACCAATCGGCTAGGAGTTGGCTTGATAGCTTGGAGCCCGGATGGACAGTGGCGGCCTCTCCAAAAGACATACACCTGCGTGTAGTCACTTCTTCACCATCATCGTCCACAATCGGTTCTACCCTTGGAAATTCAACATCGGCCAGATTGGGTCTGCCAGCAATCTTCTGAGTTAGGAGGATTAGCAACAGCTGCAAGAACCACCAAGGACCCCCAGTTCCTATAACTTAATCGGCTGTAATTTTAGCCAATGCCATGTTGAGAGTTTGGTACAAGTAACCCAGTAAATATTTTCCCAAGGGGATTTTTTCCTTTGATACAAGGGCTTCGGCTATATGTTGCCAGTTGGCTCTGGGGCCGCAGCTAGAACCACAGAAGACGAATTTCTCAAGCCACATCATTAGGAAGGCAGCATGCTCTCTGGGGCTTACTAATTTAGTGCCCATGTTCTGGCTTATGTAACCATTCCAACCTCCAATTGCCCTTGTCTTAAAGAAGTATTGGCATTTGGCGTCGAATCGGTTAGGGTTAGCCGATGACATTATGTCCAAGCCAGTTATCATGACCACATCAAGCAGGGTAGGGGTCATGGGTCCTTGCTGGAAGAAGAAGACATTGAAAGTGTTGTTCCAGAAATAGGTTGCAGCCGAGATGAGGGGCTCATCCTTGGGCTGATCGGCTATTGTAAGAGCCAAGCACTGAGCTATGCCTACTTCGTCCCAATGGGTCTGTTTGCTAGCTACCCTCCTTTTGTACCAGGCTGGCCAAGATTTGTCAGTTGATGGCTAGGACTTGAATGTTCCATTCCAGTGTGCTATGCTAGGGTTCGAGATCCTATAGGGTATCCTGTTGGTTTCAATATTGATAACTTTAGTGGGATTTATGTTGCCGATTGGGCTATCGTTCATTGTGAAGCAGACTAGGGACATCAATCTGATGAGCAAGGTGCTACAATAAAAAGAGCGAATCGTAAAAACACCGCAAATGCAGGTTGCAAACGAAAATAAAGGAGGGGAGGTTCGGCCAACAGAACTTACCTCGGCGAACTCGGCCGATGGGGCGTCGGAGGGAGCAGATAAAGATGCCATCGGTGTGGATGAGGTCGTCGCCGGGAGATGAGGCCGCTGCAGTTTCTTGGGAGCTCTGGGGGATCGCCGGAGAGATTTGAGGAGTTTTCTGGCTCAAGGCTTTGAGTGCGCAATTGATGGCATGAGTTTTTTCGATGTGCTTGGGCATTATTTAAGGAGGCGCGTTAATGGCTGAAACAGAAATGCTCTAGGTTTTATCGGAGGGTAGGATCACGCAAAATCCGCAACATTAAAAATATCAGGGACTTGGGGGGCATGTGTTAAAGACCAAATTTGGCAAGCTAATCCCCGTGTTTGAAGCTACAATTGAAGCAGAATTGGAGGAGCACGTGATTCTCAGAAACAGAGTGTGCATTGGCTGAGGAGTTAATCGGCTGAGACCGAGTCGAACAGGGATATCTGACATATCCGATTCTGATTGGAATAACTAAATGTGACCAATCCCGGTTGGAAAGCATGGGGATCATTATTGGATTCGATTTCCAGTGTTCCAGAGATGTTGCCATCTACGGATAAAGTCCTGAAAAGATAGTTGTATCTTTAAGTTAGGATATTTTGTATAGTTTCCTTAAAGATAATGTCAGTTTGTTTTAGGCATATCTGTAAATCAATTTGTAATAGAGATAGGAATCGTGTCCGTCACGGACTCATCGTGTATTTGGGTATAAATATGACCCGAGACCATGTAATCTTAATCAATCAACACACGATCAAGACAATTTCGGCGCATTGCCACCTTTTCCTTTTAGTTTAATCTTGACAAGTTCTTGCTTCAGAATGGGCTGCATCGGGTTTCGATCTCCGACGAGAGGTAATTCTTGTTACAAGTGGCTTGCGCTATCGGGATTAGTGCTTCCATCGTCATGATACTCTAATCTTGTTATCGTAATCTGCAAAGTTATCATATATGCTATATAATTTAGATCGATATTGCGATCTAACACTCAATTGGCTAGCATCAATTGCTAGGTGATAGCCGATAGGGTTAGATCTCGATGGTAATTTAGATTATATAGCGTATCTACCATCTTGAAAAGCTGTCATTAAGCTATTCTAGATCCTATGCTTGTTGTGGTCCTTAATGCTGCATCAGTTAGGTTTGATCTATTAAGTCGCCCTTGGAATCATAAAGTTCTAACTTGTTTCATGATCGCTATTAAAGATAGTATCGGGGTTTTAGCCGATCTTACCTGATTTAACCGTCTTGCATGTTTTAGTTTTGCTTGATATGTTAAATCTGCCCTTTATATTAAGATCTCATTATATTAAATATGTTAAGCTTGTTATCAATCTGTTAAGGCATCTTAATATTTGATTGCTTCTTGTTTAATGTATTTAGTTTGTTATGATATCTTCGTATACAGCAGTATCGAAGTACTAGCCGATATACATTAGATTTATCTCATCGGCTATGTTGTAAACCTGTATAATCCTTGCCTCATGACATTTTTAGATTTAAGTGATTTATATTTCTAGGTATACTACCGATCTATCCGAGTCACTTGATTTAAATGTGTTTTAAGATTTGGATTGTATTCTGTTGACATCTATAGCCGATCGGACGAATCTAGTTGCTACCCATTCAATTCACATTGCATCGGCACAATTTCAAATGATACGTCATCGGCTGCCAGCTGATCAGCTAGCGATCTAACATCGTTTTCTCGTTTTAGTTTCTTGTTGGTTGCAGGAACAAACCAACTTGCATGCCTACGAACCTCAAGTAACAGATTTGGACTTGCACTAGAGTAAAGCAAATCTTCAGGCCAGTGCATGGGAAATTTTCTCATCAACAGCCGTGGAGGGGTTGGTCAAGGTTTACATCACCGGGAGCAAGTTCGTCACCATCCGAAGGTTGCTTGCAAGATCACCGAGGGCTCCGAGGAGGTCGCCGGTGAAGATTGGAGGTGTTTTGTGGCTAAGGCGGCGAAGGCAAAAGTGATGGCGTGAAAAGCTCTAAGGCGGCGATTATTATTTAAAGAGGCACGGTAACCGATCGATGGAAGCCCTAGATTTTTTTCGGAAGATAAGATTCGGCAAATCCGCAACATTATCAACATAGCGGACTTGGGGGCATGTGCTAACGACCAAATTTGGTAAATCATGCATCGGATGTGAAGATAAGGCCGAAGCCAATTTGGAGGGAATCGGGTCCTTCTAAAGATAGAGCACGTGCCAAGTGCAAACCGAATCGGCTAGGGAGTTCATCGGCTGATGACCGAATCGGCTATGGTGATCGTCGGCCGATACCGAATCGGACAGGATAAGCTGATGTAGACAATTCCGGTAAGGTAACATTGGAATCGTCTTCGGATCCGTTTGAAGTGTTTCACGAGGATTGCCATACATGGATAGAGTCCAAGAAAGACAATTGTATCTATTAATTAGGATATTTTTAATAGTTTTCTTATAGATAATGTCGGTGAGAGTCTGTTTTAGGCATGTATCTGCAATTTAAATTATAATAGAGATAGGAATCGTGTCTATCAATGACTTATCTTGTATCTGGGTATAAATACGACCCAGGGCCATGTAATTTAACAACAATCAATTTCAATACAATCTCGGCGCATCGCCACCTTTTCCTTGTAATAGTTTCGACGAGTTCTTGCTTCTAGTTGGGCTGCATCGAGTTCGATCTCCGACAAAAAGTAAAAGCTTGTTATGGCGGCTTGCACTCTCGGGATTAATGCTTCCATCATTATGATACTATAATCCTGTTTACGTAAATCGTTGAGTTATCATATATGCTTTATAACCTGGATCGATAATGCAGTCTAACCCTAATCGGCTAGTCTCTGTTATTAGATAACAACCGATAGGGTTAGATATCATCGTCGCTTTAGATTATATAGCGTATCCACCATCTTGAAAGGTTTTCATAGATTTGTTTAGATCTTATGCTTCTTTTTACTCTTAATGATGCATCGGTTAAGTCCGACCTATTAAGTAATAATTAGAATCATAATATATATCTTGTTTTATGACTACTATTAGAGATAGTATCGGGGTTTCAGTCGATCCTACCTGTTTTAGCATTCTTGTTTATTTTATGTTTACTTGATATGTTAAAGCTGCCCTTTATATTGAGATCTCACTATAAGTAAATATGTTAAGCTTGTTATGATCTGTTAGGCTATCTTAACACTTAGTCGGTTCATGTTTAATGTATTTAGTCTTTAATGATATCTTAGTATAAATTGGTATTAGAGTACTAGCTGATACACATTAGATCTATGACATCGGGTATGCTATAAATATATATAATCTGCATATTAAGGTACTTTTGGACTTAAGTGGTTTATACTGTTTCAGTACGCTACCGATCTATCCCAATCACTTAGTTTAAACGTATTTGGATATTTAGATTATGTATTATGAATATCTACAGCTAATAGATTAGATTTAATTTCTCATGGCTGATTCAGTGCATACCGCATCGGCTTAACGAATGATATGTCATCGGCCACCAACCGATCGGCTATCGTTTACAGACTAACTCTTGTTTTCTTTCTTTGTTTCTTGTTGGTTGCAAGATCAAACCAGCTGGCACACCTACGAACCTAAGAAGCAATATTTTGGACCTGCACTAGAGTAAAGCAAACCTCTCAGGCCAGCGCGTGATTTTCCAAGTCAACACACTTTTGGCATGATTCGGGATCAACAGAGAGGTAACTTCTGGAATAAGGTAGAGATAGTAAGAAGATTATTTACTTTGTTATCCTACCAAAATTTGGTATACCAAAAGTTGGTACAGTTGAAAATGTCAATACAGTAAACAACGCATAATTATTTTGAGAGTGGTCTATTCTTGAGGCTAGGCAGTCCCAAGTCTCATAAAAAAGAATTAAATACTCAAAATAGCACCAATTAATTGAAATATTACCTATTCGTTTTGTGAAATCTTGATTTTTAATTTGTAATGAACAATTGGCATATAAGATAACTAGTTTTTTATATTTTGAGATATTTGGTGAAGTGGTGTTTTGCTGTTTGTGTGGGTCTGGTCAGACCGGGCAGGTAAGGCCGGTCAAACTAGCCAGCCTAACGGTTTGACCGATTGGTTCCTATTTGGAGTCGGTTTGGGGTTATTTATTTGGATACTCGTGGTTATCTTGTATTTATAGATTCTAGATGATTACTATATGTATGTAATACTGTTATGTGTTAATGTTGAGTCAAGTTGGGAAAGAACTTGTGCTCGGATATGGTTTTTTGTTTGATTCATGTGTAGGCGTGTCTTGATATCTTGGGAGAGTATTGTCGATGATGGATCGGGTGCCGATTTAGGAGAAGATGATGTCTTGACGATAAGGATATCATACGGGATGCTTAGGCTAAAGAACAATGCATGTGGTTAATGAAGATTCCATGCAACATATGATGGGAGATTTTGTGCATATAGGATGAGAAGTCGAATTTGGAAGGAGTTCAAATTTGGATTAATTGGAGTCTGAATTGTAATGGGATAAGTTTGTTTCTTGTACGGGGTTTTTTAATGGACTAGGACTTGTTGTATAAGTTAGATTTATGGCTTTTTAACCACCTATGGGTATAAATAGAGGAAGGATTGAGGCTCCTCGATGTCGATTTTGTGTGAGTTGAGTTTAGAGTAAAGTTAGGGTTTTGAGTTTAGTCGAATTTTAAAAGAGGAGTGATGTCGTCGCACTTTGTAAACACGAATAGAAACAATAAATTTAATCTACTTTTGATAGATCTTTAATTTGTGTTTGCTCGGACGACAGTCACACCAGTGAGATACCGACGGTCGGACCAGTAGCAATCGTCTGGTCAAATTAGTGGTACCAAGGCGGTTAGATCGGCATCGGCTTCAGGCGATCAGACATCGGTCAGACTAATCTTCATCAGCTTTGAGGATAACTTTTAATTTTGTTAAGAGTTTTTGATCTGTTTTCTATCATTCACCCCCTTGATACATTTAGTTCTTATTGTTTGATCATACACGTTCCACCTGAAACTGTCCTCCATTGATGACTCCTCAACTTATAATTCAAAGCCAATATTTGAATTTTAAAGCCTAATTTAAATTGCACTTGTGTTTTTCATTTAGTTCCTGTTTTCAGGTAGGCTTTTAAATTGCTAATATTCGAAACTTAAAAGTATCGACTTAAAATTATTGTTTTGTTGCTTCTTTTATTTGACCATCAGCTCCTCATCCGGCTTACAGCATCAGACCAGTTATCGTGTCGACAAGAGTTACTTCTCCCAATGCCAATAACCAAAACTGTTTTTAGGCTTTACATTAGGATTTTCTTAGAGTTACCTCTAGGTAAAAGTGAGGTGTTCACTGTAGTCCATTAGATTTGTTTGTACTGCTCCTGTTAGATTGAGTAGTAGTGTAGTAGAAGGGTATTTTTGGAAGAAAATTACATGGCATCATTGTAAATACGTAAATATGAGGCGTTCAGTGTAGTCCATTAGATCTGTTTGTACTGCTCCTATTAGATTGGAGATTGGATAGTAGTGTAATAGAAGGGTTTTTTTTAAGAAGAAAATTACATGGCATCATTGTAAATACGTAGTTGTTGAAGGGTTTAGTCTGTGTTAAAATTAATCGGTATGCGAACGGCCTTTCTCCGGCCGCGTTCGCTTGCCTCTTTTCCGCCACCAGAAAGCTCCGCCTCACCTGCAGGCCGCCTCCGCATGGACGCAGCACCCGCGAGGTCGTGACGACCACCGTCTTTGTGGGACGTAGTCAGAGAGACGTCGCTGGACTCGGCTACGGGACGGCGCCGCTACTCCCGTCACCGCCGCCGACTTCCTCGTCGCCCATCCGTCAAGCGGCTGAAGCCCTCCATCGCTTCTCCAACAGCGCTCCGGTGCCCGACGGACTACTGGCTCCATCGACGGGGAAACAGGGTGACTATGTCGAGCTCCAGCGGCAGCGGCGGACGACGGGTAGACGGACTGTCAGATCTGCCACGGGAGAGCGCTGCAGTTCCCATCGCCCGGCCATATCTCGGGCGGCAGCGACGGCAGCCGGAAATTGGTGCTCACCATGGTACCCCTCTTCCTCTGACGTGTCCTGCTCGGTCTGTGCTTATTGCTTCTTCTTCGGTTCTTCTTTAAGATTTGTTTGATGTGCCACTCTACTCTTGATTTGTTCGAGGTGTGAAAGCAAATAATCAAATATGCTGTGTATTGACTGATTAATTTAAACTTCAGCTGAGGGAATCAGATTTAAACAATACTACGGAGAGTGAGATGAGAATTTTCTAATCAAGATATTACAGAAAGTTAAACTATCCAGACTATATCCCTGTTATCATCCCTAGATATGTTTGCTACTTTGGGGATAATTGATAATATAGTTATCATGCTGATGCATTCTGAAGGTAACATATAATGCTTTCTTTAATTTTTCAGTGATTCATAGTAAGCTTTCCTGCAGTTGAGTAGTTAGGAAAAAAATCGGGCTCCTGAAATTGAAATCAGTGATGGAATACATTTTGTTCTATGACTTCATCAGCAAGCCAAATTTTCTTCGGGCTGTTGTCATCATTTACTGCATCTCGTTATTTTTGGTTCTTAGAAATGATTTTGACTTTCAGGAGTGGGTGATTTGGCCTTCAAGATATTGTATATATAGTAATTTTGGATTAGCAGTTTGTCCACTCTTAACATTATTTACTGTATGTATGGTGAAGGTAATATGGAGGAAGACCAGAGGAGTTCATGAAGCTGGAAGCAATTCGTTTGTCACTTTTCAAACGAAGCCGTTGGTTTATCATCATGAAGAGGAAAATGCATTGCCTTTTGAGAATTATCAGTCATGAAGATGGAAGAAAAAATGCATTGCCTTATTGTGAAACTATTCTAAACTCTCTCGATTGGACATCCCTCGTTATTTGCATATCATCCAAATGGTTATGAAAAATTAAAAACAAATTCACTCTACAAACAAAATAGATTAATATATGATAACTCATTCTACAAACATACAATGTCAAATTCGACTTTTTCAAGTTGCAAAAAAACAAATATAACTACGAATAGTTATTGTGCACTCGCAGTTATATTTGTTATAAGTTATAAAAGTTAAATTTTGTGAAATGATATATCATATATTAATCTATCTTTGTTAAATTTTTCATAATCATCTGAATGACATGTAAACAACTAGAGAATATCTCCTCGAGAGTTTAGAATCTATTCTGTGTTCTTATTTAGTATTGTACCTGTTCTGTCCCTGAAAAATGAAGTGCTGAACACATGTTAATTCTCACATCCTATATACTATGTTCTTGTTTAGTATTGTACCTATTCAGTCCCTGGAAGATGAATTGCTGAACACATGTTAATCCTGACATTCTGTGTATGGATCTGTTTTAGGCCTGTAGTTGTTTGATCAGGTTATTTACCAATATTAGTGCTTGTGGTTTTGTGTTGGCTTGCTTTTGTTACTTGGGAACACTCTTATGCGGGCTAACCCACGGCGGCCATGGTGCACAAATGAATTCGGGGGCAGGAGGGGCGGCATTGCCATGCCCATGGGTATAAATATGTAAGCCCGGGGATCATGTATGATATCTCTCAATCAATACAATTCGACGCATTGCCACCCTTTACCTTTTCTACTTTATTCATCACCCGACGGGATTTGGCACCCGACGCAGGGCTGCATCGGCCTCGATCTCCGGCGAAGGGGTAAGTCCAATGTTTTGCCGGCCCAGACAATTGTATTGGCAACGTCGGCGTTGTCCAAGGCTGCATCAGTACATTCGACCTCTTGGATTATTCCGGTTTGGTTAACATGTTTGTCTGCCTATTTATCATATGCATCTATTAACTAGTCCTGGTATTTTAATTTAGTTCTATCGGTTGTATCTTGCTTTAGGGTTTCTACTGATATCGGCTAAATTGTTTACTAGATTAGATTAGCTTAGGCATCTATCACCCTGAAAATCAGTCAAAGGCTTGATTGTCTAGATATTGTGTTTCTTTTCATACTTAATGCTGCATCAATTCAGTTTGACCTACTAAGTCGTGATTAGAACCATAATCTCTAGTCTGTCTGTTGGTTGCCACTAAGGGTTTCATCGGAGTTTCAGCCGATGAGTTATTTGGATATCGCATCGGCTTGCAAGGAATGTACACAAGTTGGATCTATCCGATTGCATCAGAGAATTCATTGGATATTTAATCATTTGAATTTAATGACATCGGACTTCCAGTCGATGTGTGTTTTAATCTTTAAACCAGTATCTATTTTATCATGTGATTGCTTTGTGCAGACGATGGATTGAAACCCTAGCTGCATCGGCTGATGTCAGTATCGGCTGGGATCGCGTTATCGGCTGATTGGCCGATCGGCTATATTGGTTATTGACCTATTGGCTGATATGCTTTACTTCTGGCTGCTTTGTATATCTTGTCAGTGGCAGGATCAAACTGACTGGCACGTCCGCGCTTCATCGATTCTAGGACCTGCATTGGAGCTAAGCAGATCTTCCAGGCCGGCGTGTTGATTCTTTTCGTCAACACATCTTTTGGCACGCCTAGTGGGATCATCTTTTGGACAGCATATCTTTTTACACGGCTCGGCGAACCCATAATTGTCGCAAGATGTCTGATAAAAAAGTCAAGACCGAGAAAGAACAATCTTCCAAGCTGATGAATGAAGACAGAGAACAATCTACTGAGCCGATGGATGACGAGACACTTCAAGAGATGGTTGATAACATTATTCATCGTGCTGTGTTCGATCAATCTGGAGTTTTGATTAGTACATTGCATGGTTTGATCGAGAAAACAGTTCCCACGGTGATTGCCTTAAGAAATCAGCATGGGGGGCAAATTGGCAAGCAATCCCAGCATCATTGGCAACAGCAATATTGGCTCGGGGGTGTCGACCCCCTTTTTGGAACGGGAATCATTCATGTTCATAGTACCATTTCCCTGGATCGAGTAGTTTGGTACCCACGAATACAGTACTGAATTATCAGTTGCAAAGTGCATGAATAGTCTTACACCAAAGATATTACAATATTAGGCCCGAAGGCGTTATTCAATACATGCAGGACCTACTGGTCCGGATACAACCAAAAGCAGAAATTAGATAAGATAGCAGACGGAAGGCAGCGGCATGTCGATTGCCACAGACAACGACCGGGGAGTAAGACCTTGTAGGTGCCTTCTTCTCCTTCTTCGCCCTCCTGGCAGTAAGCATAGGGGTCCTCCAGTTCTTTGTTCCCATCATCTGAAGGTTTGTGAGTATAGCAAGGGTGAGTACCCAACGTACTCAGCAAGCCAACACGGAAGTGATGCACATGATAGGGTCATTCGAAGGATGGCTGAGGTTTAATTGCGCAAAGCCAATTTTCATAAATCATTTCACAAGCCTAACATCTAGCCAAGTCAAGTTTTAGTCCAAAGTATATTATGTCGGTGACGGTTCTGTCCACCATCCATCGTGATACCAAGGATGGCTTCCCGCCTCCGAGCCGTCATGGTTTTCTGGGGAGTCTACCCCTTCTCGCAGGTCGAGAAGTTGAGTCAACCAGCACACAAAAATCATTATGCATACCCACCCATCACTTTAAAACTTATGAGTCTAGCCACAAGAGAAACTTGTCACGCTGCTCATTATCCGCGAGCACGGCTATTCAAATAGATTGGTTTACTCACACTGCAGTGGATATACACTTTACCAGCACTCCGCAACTGCTCATTGAATGAGCCTTCATCCCTCCATATGGGACGGTCACGGCAAAACTTTTCGATTACCTTACTTTGGCAGTACCCGCTCCATGAACTTAATTCCTCTTGCACTCTAGCTGTCCTTTCTTAGCAGTGAGAGGAGTTCTGGCGCTCCCGGGTATGGAAAACTCTCTCAGTCTTTAAGTTATAATTAATTTCAATTTGATTCATCACTTTAATATGTGGGCCGCAGCCTCACCTCAACATCACAAACCATTTCTCATCATAAGAACCACTATGCAGGGATACTGCCTCTGCTCGGCTATCTACTCTGCTAGGTCTATACCCATTCGAGAAGTACAATTGTACTGGCTCGTTCCAGGTTATAAGTCTCATGGCTCGGTCCTTAATCGACCAAGGATGGTACTTGCCTTTGCCGGAATCCACCCAAATTCATCCATCCGCCCCAGTCTAAAACATTGGTTTTGTACTTTCATTTTTCCATCAAAACTATTTTTATTATGATCAAGGCAACGTGGCGCTCATGTCTCCACATGTCGTATCTCAACTACCCTCCCTAAGGTAGTTGCCCAAGCATATAGATCTTTTTGTAAAAGTATGAATGTGTATTGAATCTAATCATAGCATGGCTAAGCATTTTTCCAAAGATTTCCTTCGGTCACATCATATCGACGGTTACAAAGAATATAGCTAAAGGTAATCAACATCAAGGCATGACATAACAAGAAGAGGTATTCTTTTGTGTATAGCATGCATATTTAATTTTTGAATCAACACAAGTTCGCAAATAGGATCAATATGTTCAAGGGAGTGATGACTTGCCTTGCTTGTACGCTTGTTGGACGGGGTCTTTCGCGTAGTCGACGGTTATTTCCTCGGATGCTAATCATACGTGCGAAAAGGAAGGATTGAATCTGTTTAGAATTCAATAAAATCCAATTAAAGTCGAATAAATTGCAAAAGCGGCTTCTGAGACGAATCTACGGTGTTAAATGAATTTCCGTTCGAGCTACACAAGAATTCGAGTTAAAACGAGCGAGTTACGTTAATGTGAAGTTCTCGTGTTTTACCTTTTTAGGTAATCATATGGTGGCATTATCCCTAGCTATTTTGTCTCAAGTTTTAGGAATAGTATGTTCTGAGGACTTAGAAGTTTTATATCGGAAGAAATTGTTAAGTCTAATACTATTTTTAATTTTTATCGGGTAAAGAATTCGAGGTCAAAACCTTATTTGAATCCTACTCAACTACCCTAAGTGTGATGTTTCTCATAATAATTTGAATTTTAATTTAAGTTTTTGGAAAGAAGTTCATGTGATGAAATTAATACTTACATAAATAATTTCTAAATTAACTTAGGCAAAAATTCAATCTTCTTAACATTATTTAATATTTAGCCTATAATTATCCCTTAAAATTTTTATTTCAGGAAATAAATTTCTATTTAAAATTTCCTAATTATTCTTCTTGAATTATATTTCTTTTTCCATTTTATTTTTATTATTTTCTTCTTCACTCTTTTTTCTCTCCTTTTCTTTTCTTTTCCCCCTCTCTTCTCTCGTTCTTCTCTGTTAGCGCCGGGCAGCCGACGGGAAGAAGAGAGCGCCGACGGCGAGGGAGGGCCGGAGCTCGGCGAGGCGGGGAGTTCGGTGGCGCTCGTCGCTGGCGATTTCCGGCGGCCATATGGCTCATGAAACCTAGGGGAAATAACGCTTAGGGCACGTAGATCGTGGACATACCTTTAATTCGAGAAGATATCAACCGAGGACGACGAATTTTAAGTTTTGCTCCGGGCGGCCGAGTTAGGGTTCTTCCGGCTGGGCTTCGATCTTTTGCGAAATTCTAGCGTTGTGGTGAATGGATTTTGGGGAAAATTGGAGAGGAGCTAGATGAGACAATAAGGCACATGTTTCGTGTTGGGAGTTTCGGCCGAGTAGCGCTATTTATAGCCGACTGCGCGAGCTCGAGCTCGGCGGCCAGGGCGGCAATGCTAGGGTGACGCGCGCGCGAGTAGGGGAGGGGAGAGGTCGACACACGACGGGCATGGCTACAGCGCAGGCGGAATGGGCACGGGGTACAGCGCGGCGTGGTTGGCGTCGGCTCAGCGCGGCTACAGGCGATGGCGTTGACGTGGGCACGCGCCGTGGTACGGCGACGCGACGACGAGGCAACGGCGGGGTACGGCGCGACACTGTGGCTGACGCGCACGGTGTGGGCGCGGCGTACGGCTCGTTGACGTCGGGGCGGGCTACGCGCGCGCGTACGACACGTGACGTGCGCGCGATACGTCCCCGTCCGGCGTCGAACACCAGGCGGGCAATGAATAGTATGATTTTCGATTTTCCCGATTTAATTTCTATTTTCACCCATTTCTTTTTTCCTCCACATTTAAAATTTAAACTAGGACCTAACCCATTCAAAATTAAATTTTAACCTACATTTCAACCTTTTTGCCCATTTATATTATATTCTATTATATATATTTTATTTAATTCCTTTCCTTTTTTCCAAAATGTGATTTTTGATTCAAAATAAATTCTCATCAATTTCCCTACATATCTTTTAGATAAATTTCTCTTTATTAATTTAGCGCGACAAAGCTAGCAAATAAGAGGCAATAAACACGGCGAGATGCAAGAACACCAAAAGTTTTTGTAAGTTCGATTTTTAATTCCCGATTTTAAATTCTTCGATTTTCGGGTGTTACGGGGGCAAGTTGATCAATATCGTATGAAGAGCCACATCGCAATATCGGCGAGAAAACTCAAATATATATGTCCAAAGAGGATTGGGCTGAAATAATTGCAAATATGATGGAGAAGCAGTTTGGAATTAAACGCAAAGATCAAATTTCTGTGTATCGGCTGCCATATCCTGAATGGTTTGATAGGGTTCCACTTCCAAGCCGGTATAAGGTTCCAGATTTCTCTATGTTTTCAGGGCAGGATGGTGTCTGTCACGCCCAGAAATTCACACCAGAATTCCTGCAGCTAATTTGTGCATTACACCCTCGTCCAGGCATCAGCCGAGGTACACAAATCGACGTTATTGATAATACAGAATCCTCGTCTTAGAAACAAAATAAAAGGGTTACACAAATGCAGCGGAAAGGAAAAAAATTGACTTAAGCTAAACTTGACACGAGCGTAGCAGAACGCCAACACCACAGCTAAACCTTGACGAGAACAAGCCTACACCTCCTCGGAGACCTTGATCTCAAGCTCTGGCACTGAAGGGGGAAAAAGAAGCAAGGCTGAGTACAACCACCGTACTCAACAAGCCACACCGAAAAAGGGGACATGATGCAAGATAAATAACAAGGAAAGGGTTAAGAAGCTCAATTTGCATAAACAGCATTTTGTAGAATATAATAACAATATTTGAAGACAGTAAAATAGTAGTAATAATTAAGCAGTATTAAACAAACACTGTCCAACGCTCAAACCACGTTGCAACAGGCCCATCCATCCACCTGCACTAGTCATATTTCAACATTTTATTCAAATAAATAAGTGAGACTAATCAAGGTGAATCTGGTCGATCGCCCGTAACCGCGGGCACGGCTATTCGAATAGTTTTTACTCTGATCAGAGGTGTACAACTGTACCCACAAGACACAATCCCACAACACGTTACCGTGCGCCGGTGCACCACCATGGTACCCCGGAAAGGAACTGTGACATGACCCTTCACATAACCCCCTCTAATCAATCGTACCACACCAAGGTTTTGCCCCCATTCCCATCGGGCAATGGGCAGCCCCCTCTAGTGCCGCGGTGAATCCGGAAGCTGATCAACCCTTAAAACCGGGGCCGAACCAACTCCATCACACCCACCCTCTCTGGGATACGTTGACTAGAGATAGCTACGCTACAGACCCAGCCATTACCCATGCTGGCTTGTGGTATGCACGGCATTTCTTCCAAGGTTTCCTGAGAATCGGTCCTTAATTGTCATGAGCACGCTAACCAAAAATCCAACCATGTGCTCACGACCCACCTTTTTCATAATTCAATATTATTAGAAACAAGGTCACAACTTAACATCATCTGAGGGTTAACTTCTAGTAATATACTTGATTAGTGTGATTCCCTTAAGTGAGCTAGTTGCGCTAAGCAAAACTAAGCAAACCTTAAGCTATCATCTAGTCACATTGAACCCCAAGTTATCAATGGTATACGATAAACAATCCTATGGTTGAGTACAATAGGTATGAATATCCCATGAAATGACATTCTAAAACATATGCAGTATTTGAAAGAAAAAGAGGTATTTACATAAAATAGGTACAATATGGTCAATGTAAGGTATGACTTGCCTTTCTCTGGAGACTGAGGAACCTCGGCGACTACTTCCAAGAGAACGGGCTCGCCGGAAAACTCGGGATCTACACGACAAACAAAGCACTCAACAAACACCCTAAAAAGTCTACTGAAACAGCACTGAAAAGTATTTTAATGGATTCTTGACATTTTTCTGGATTTAATGAAATTTGAATGGGCTAAAACGGAGCTCGGATTCAAAAGATATGAATTTTAGAAGTTTAATTGTGATTTTTAAACTAAACCGAAAAGATTAAAATATTTATTGCGCAATTAAGCCCCGGGTGACGCAAGCATGGCGCAAGCGGTAGGGCTGACGTCAGCTGGCGCAAGCGGCTGACGCAAGCGGCACGGGCGCGGTCCACGGTGGACCGGGTCCATGGCAGCGGCGGAGAGAGCGGGGACACGCGACGCGCATCGGTGAGGGGCGGCGGCGATCGGACGGCGACGGCTTGCGCGCGTGGGAACGGTCCAGATCCGCCCGATCCGAAGGATCGAACGGTGCGGATCGCGGGAAGGGTTAGGGTTCGGCGGCGACCGAGGGCGGATACGCGGCAACCATCCGGCGTGCGGCGACCGGATCGAACTGCGACGGATTGGGCGGGATCGGACGGTGCGGATTCTCCCGATCCGACCGATCGGACGGCCCAGGGGAAGCGGCGCTAGGGTTAGGGTTTTGGGCGGCGACGGCTCGAGCTCGCCCGCCGACCATGGTCGCGCGGCGGCCGGCCGATCTCCGGCGGCACCGGCGACGGCGGCGGAGGGTGCTGCGGGCGCGGGAGACCATGGCGGAGAGCGAAAACGATGCGCGCGGGAGCGGCTCGGGAGGAAACCCGGAAAACCGAAGAGAAAAAGGAACGGCGGCGCACTCACCGGCGTTGGAGAAGACGACGATGGCGACGGCGGATTTAGGGCTAGCGCTAGGGGGAAACAAAGGGGAAACGCGCGGCGGCGAAGGGGGAATTTTATAGGGGCACAACGAGACCGGAACGAGCACGGAAACGGCGCGGATTCGTCGCCGTTGTTCACGGATTCGAGAGAGAGAGGGAAACAACGGCAACGGATTCCTCGCGGATAAGGTTTCCATCGGGCGCGAGGTTGCGGGGATGGATGCGGCGTTGCGGGATTGGGCCCGGCATGGGTCCGACGTGGCTCGGGTTCAAGCGGAAAGGCGCGCGCATGGCGGGGCGGCGGGCTGGGCCGACGGGCGCGGGGACGGGGACCGACAGGGCGGGGCCACACTGTCGATGCCTCGCGGGCGAGGGAGGCTCGTGGACTTGCGCGACGCGGCGGCGTCACGGGCCTCGGCCCACGACCGAAGGGGGCGCGCGCGGGGTGGCTTGGGCCGGGGAGGGAACCGGGCCGGCGGCCCAAGAGGGAAGAGCGGGAACACTGTGCGGCCGTACGAAAAGAAAAAAAAAAAAGGAAAAAGGATTTTTGGGGCTTAATTAATTCCCGATTTCTCATTTAATTAATTAAAAATACTTAGAGTGCTCTAAAAATTCCGTAAAAATCCTGTTAGTGCATTTTGACATGCAGAATCCAAGAAAAATCCTACCATGTCGTTTCCACTTATTAGTTGCATTTTAAAATTATTGGTTGGCTCCAGGTTAATTTCAGAAATTCCGATTATTTCAGGGTAAATTATTTAAATAATTTAGGGAAAAACCCAGAGTGTGACAGTGTCTCTACGATGGAGCATATTTACCGATTCTTAGCTCAATGTAGGGAGGCATCGGCTGAAGAAGCTCTGAAAGTTAGATTTTTTCGATGTCTTTGACTGGATCGACCTTCACATGGTTTTCGTCATTCCATCAAAGTCTATCAGAAGTTGGGCTGATCTTAAGAAGCAGTTTCATATGTACTTTTTTGCTGGGATTGGTGAATTGAAGCTTGCAGACTTGGTATCGGTTAGACAGCAAGAAGGTGAATCGGCTAAGGAATATATTCAGAGGTTTCATAATGTTCGCAACCGATGTTATGGTTTGAGTCTAAGTGATGAGCAGCTAGTAGAACTCGCATTCCAAGGGTTGTCAATACCAATCAAAAATAGATTTCTCTTCCATGAGTTTGACAGCCTGGCTCATCTAATACAAAAGGTATCGGCTTACGAGAGCCGATGTCAAGAAGAAAGAAAGAATTGGTTTTGGGGTGATCAAGACAACGATAATTTTGAAGCATGACTCTCATACTCCAAAACTGGGGGGCATGTGTTAACGCCAGAATTTGATAAGCCCTGAAGCCCGAATAGGCTCTAAGGTGTCCATTGGCTGATACCGAATCGGACAAGGCAAGCCGATGTAGCCGATTCCGATACGACAACATTGGAGACACCGTCGGATCAAGATGATGTGCTTTATGAGGATTGCCATGTCCATTGGCTGATACCGAATCGGACAAGGCAAGCTGATGTAGCCAATTCCGGTACGACAACATTGGAGACACCATCGGATCAAGATGATGTGCTTTATGAGGATTGCCATATAAGGATAGAGTCCTAAACAAGCAATTGTATCTTTTAATTAGGAAGAGTTTGTTAGTTTTCTATTTTATCTTTAGGAAAATGTATTAGTGTCCAATAAGGACTCGGTTTGTTTCCTTTTTATATTTAGAAAAGTTTGGATTGTAATCTGTTAGGTCTTTGTTAGCCCGTGGGTATAAATATGTAAGCCAGGGGTTCATGTATGATATCTCTCGATCAATACAATTCGGCGCATCACCACCCTTTACCTTTTCTACTTTATTCATCACCCAGCGGGATTTGGCACCCGACGCAGGGCTGCATCGGCCTCGATCTCCAGCGAAGGGGTAAGTTCAATGTTCTGTCGGCCCAGACAATTGTATTGGCTACGTCGGTGTTGTCCAAGGCTGCATTAGTAGATTCAACCTCTTGGATTATTTTGGTTTCATTAACATGTTTGCCTGCCTATTTATCATATGCATCTGTTGTATCTCGCTTTAGGGTTTCTACTGATATCTGAAAATCAGTCAAAGGCTTGAATGTCTAGACATTGTGTTTCTTTTCATACTTAGTTCTGCATCAATTCAGTTTGATCTACTAAGTCGTGATTAGAACCATAATCTCTAGCCTGCTTGTTGGTTGCCACTAAGGGTTTCATCCGGTTTCAGCCGATGAGTTATTTGGATATCGCATCGGCTTGCAAGGAATGTACACAAGTTGGATCTAGCCGATTGCACCAGAGGCTTCATTGGATATTTAATCATTTGGATTTAATGACATCGGACTTCCAGTCGATGTGTGTTTTAATCTTTAAATCAGCATCTATTTTATCATGTGATTGCTTTGTGCCATATTACATTGCTATGTCATCATGTTATCGTTGGCCGATTACCTTTACATAGATGTTTGCTCAGCGTACAGCCGATGGATTGAAACCCTAGCTGCATCGGCTGACGTCAGTATCGGCTGGGATCGCGTCATCGGCTGATTGGTCGATCGGCTATATTGGTTATTGACCTATTGGCTGATATGTTTTACTTCTGGCTTCTTTGTATATCTTGTCAGTGGCAGGATCAAACTGATTGGCACGCCCACGCTTCATCGATTCTAGGACCTGCATTGGAGCTAAGCAGATCTCCCAGACCGGTGTGTTGATTTTTCTCGTCAACAAATATGTACATGGGAAAGCACAAGAACATAAAAACACAAGCACATATTCCTCAAAATAAAATATGGATTTGAGATCAGCTTTATCTTAATGTACACTGTTACTGGTTCTTGTACTACAACTCCCCCTTTTCACTAATGCGTCAACCAAAGTAAGATACTTCCACTTTCAGGTTATCTAATTTTGCTTTATTTCAGTGAAGTTACTGATAATGTTTCTGAAACCTTTTGGCAATAAAACTTTAGCTCTACATGGGGGAGAAGAAGCATGATGATCTAATCAGCGCATCGCATCATGATGTGCTAACTTGTGTTCTTTGGAGGTATAGTTTAAGCTATAACTATATGTGTGCATCCTTACATGAAACATAACACATGTTAATTTACTTTATTTTTTAATGGAACGGTAAGGATGAGGCCATGAAATCTATAGTCTACAGTTACAAGCATGGATTCTTTGGATGTGCCACTTGGCTCTCCTACTCAGGACGTCTGTAAATGATCAACTTAGTTATCACGCCGATAACAACCTATGCAATGTGCATCATAAAGTTACCAAAAGGGATTGTTAATGTCATTGATAGAGCTCACAAGCAGTGTCTATGGAAAAGGAACAACTCAAAGAAGAAAGGTGGGAATATGGCGGCTTGGTCAACAGTGATGCAACCTAAGATGAAAGGTGGCTTAGGGGTTCTAAACCTGCGACGGCAAAATGATGCTCTTCTCCTCAAACAACTCTCCAAATTCTACAATCAAGAAGAGATATCCTGGGTCAAACTATATGGTTTAGGTACTATTCCTCCAAAGTCCCGCACGCCTCTAGAGAAACATGGACCTTTTGGTGGAAAGATGTTCTTTGGTTAAATGAAATCTTCAGACAGATTGCAAGATGCCAGATTGGGGGGAATACTGTTTGTTTTTGGGAAGACAACTGAAATAACATGGTTATAGCAAAAAATTATCCCCACCTAACTTCTTTTGTTAAGAGAATACTACTTTCGGTGACACATGTTATGCAAGCAGAAGATCTACAGAGTATTTTTCACCTACCTCTGTCGCAACAAGCCTTTCAAGAGTTGGGAACTTACAAACACAGTTACAAAATATACCCTTTGATGACTTCTCTAAGGACACCTGGACCTCGATATGGAGAAAAGCAAATACACTTCGAGACATTTTTACAACTACATCTTTAGTGCGGTTTCCTCTCAGCCTTGTTACCAGCTGATTTGAAAGACCAATTGCACTCCACGTATTAAATTCTTTGGTTGGCTACTTCTGGTGGATAGATTGAATACAAAGACGATGTTACAAAGAAGGCATATAAATGTTCAGGACAACAATCTGTGTGTGATGTGTGACAACAGGGTTAAAGAAGATATTGATCACTTGTTCTTTCGCTGTCCCTTCGCTTGTGCATGCTGGACATCGCTACAAATTCAATGGGATGACAATACAGGACACGAGGACAGAGTTGAAAAGGTCATCTCCACAAGCCCACTGCCATTCTCGGCAGAGATAATTCTAATAGCTACCCGAAAAATATGGAAACTAAGGAAAAAAGTTTTTCACCGTTCAACACCAACTCAGACGATGTGGAAGACAAACTTAAAAATTCAGTGCTATCTTCAGATGTCCCGTTTCAAGGAAGAAATCAAAACCTTCTTCTGTGCTTGGCTAAATGTCTTTAGCTGATTGTTTGCGTCCCCTGGCCTTTCTATTTTTTTTCTTTTTTTTCCTTCTGAGACTTTGTAAGTATTTCAGGTTATATCCCTAAACTTTTTCTTTTTTAATTAATTAAAATTAATCGCTGCTGTGAGGACCTCCCCCAGCCTTATTTTCGATCAAAAAGCATGGATTCTCTGGTTTCGTAGCGATGCTGATGGAATCCCCAGCAGATGAGCTTTTAAGTAATCACCAATCCTACAATTTCATGTTAATCTTCTATTACATGAATGATCAGTAGGAACTAACTGAGTTCCCAACATAGAATTGCCTGACATTATCAATGTGACGCCCAACACGTACTACGTAACGCAGATGACTCGAAGCTGGTATTTTCTTGGCCTTAACGACCACACGAACAATCAGGATTTGATTTGTGAAGAAAGCAAACTATGGTGAAGAATTTATTGTCGGTGTGGTCGATTCAGGTTTGAAACTACATAACATTCTTATATTGTTTTAGCTGAAACCTCCTGAAAGAACTCTTACTAGTAATAAATATGTTGATGAAATATATGTTACAGGGATATTGGCTGAATCACGAAGCTTTGATGGCAATGGCTATGGCCCTGTACCAACAGGGTGGAAGGGCGAGTGCCCGATCAGCGTGGCATTCGACGCCACAGGTTGCAACCGGACGATCATCCATGCATGATGTACGTACTCCAGTACAACAACACCATCAAAAATATCATTACTGAAAGAAATGATCTTTGATCGATCTGTCAACATCCATAATAATTTTGGTTCCAATAGAAACCGAGACAAAAAAACATTTTTAATCCCGGTTTTAAAGCACAATGAAATCCTATAATTTTTAGTCTCGGTTGGTGTTACCAACCGGGACAAAAGGTTGTTATTAGTCCCGATTAAAAAAATCTACATACTGTTGTCAGGACTAAAAATCAACATTTATCCCGATTTTTTACACAAATCGGGACAAAAAATCTCAAGCTTTCCTCGCCTCCGTGTGTTGATGAAAAACTTCTCTCACGCGCTGGCCTGGGAGATCTGCTTAGCTCCAGTGCAGGTCCGTCCTTGGATACCTGTGATGAACTAGGCGTGTCAATTAGTTTGATCTGCTAACCAATAAGAAATAAACAAATATTTACATTAAGGTTTAAGCTAGATCCCACCGGATCGGCTCAGGGCACCAACTTACATATAACTGCTATCCCAAAGCATATTTAAACTAAGTGACTGTGACAGATCTGCCGTGCCGAGATATTATAAATCACTTAATCTAAATATACATCAGGATAATAAATATATGCGTTTATAACCTAGCCGATGCTGTAAGTCTAACGTGAATCAGCTAATACTCTGATACATCTTATGAAAAGATACCGATCTAACCTAAATGCGCTAAACCTAGATCAATCGGCTGTCGCCTAATGCCAACACATTGATACCGGCTTAAAGCATTTAACCAGATTGAGATCTTAATATAAGAGGTAGTTTTAATATATCTAATAGTAAATAATGCTAAAAGATAATTAAAACAGGTAAGGCTGGCTGAAACTCCAGCACTGTCTTTACAAGTAGACATCTAATCGAATTGTTCTAAATACTTCTAAAAGCGACTTAACAATCATAGATGATGCAGCATTAAATACAAAAAGATAGTATTAAATCTATATAGACCGATGTAAACCCCTCAAGATGGTAGATACAACATATAACCTAGTCCAACATCTAGATCTAGCTCTATCGGCTGCTGTCTCCCGAGAGAAATGAGCCGACGGCGAGATAGATCTAGATATTGTTCTAGATTATATGCCGTATATGATAACTTGCGTGCTCTACAACATCAAACCTAGAACTCAGGGATTTGGTTATCAAATTTGGTTGTTAACACATGTCCACCAAGTCCATGACAAGATAATATCGCGGATTTGCTGCCTTTTCAAATTCCCGCGTGACTTCTGTCTTATTCCGTTTTGGCTGTTAAGAAATTTCATTAAATAGCACCTGCCTTGCGCCAAAACAAGCCACACTGTTACTTTTATCTCTCAAGCCCTAGCCAAAAACTCTTCGTCTCCTCGGCGATTCTGGGGACCCGAAGCAGAACCCCTCCGACAATCTCCCTGCAGCAGCAATCCCCGCCGCCAATGGCATCTTCAAGCACCCCTTCCGACGCGCCTCAACAGGAGTACCCCGAGGTAAGTCTCGTCGGCCACAGTTCTTTTTCTTCCATGATGCAATCCTTTTCGCTTTCGTTCTTTCCTGCAATCTTGTAGCACCTTTCACATCAAATCGTCATTCCAGACCTTATTCATCCCGACCAGTATCTATTAGGACCAATCGGCAACCCAGACCCAAGTGAATTTATCAATGCTGAAACCAATCGGATCCCCTATAGGTTCTCAACCCCAGATCTGGCAAACTAGAGTAGTGCCTTCAAATCTTGGCCCTCAACAGACAAGTCTTGGCCAGCATGGTACCTTAGGATGTCGGCTAGGATGCAAACCCACTGGATTGACATCAGCATAAACCAATGCCTAGAATTAACAATAGCCGACATGCCTAAAGATGAACCCCTCCTATTGGCTGCAAGCTATTTCTGGTCCGATACTCTCAATGCCTTCCTGTTCAGGCAAGGACCAATGACCCCAACACTGCTGGATGTAGCAATGATCACTGGACTAGACATAACATCCATAGTCGACCCCAACAGCCTTCAAGTAAAATGCCAGCACAATTTCAAAACCAAAAGCATAGGAGCCTAGAGCGACTTTATAGCAATGAACATGAAGGATGGGCTGATCTCCGAATGAGAACACGCAGCCTTTCTCTTAATGTGGTTAGAAAATTTGTCTTCTATGGATCGAGCTGTGGACCAACCAGCAATTAGAAACATATAGCCGAAGCCCTAGTAAGCAAAAGGAAGATTCCCCTTGGAAAGTACTTGCTCGGCTATGTATATCAAATGTTTTGCAACACGTCGGCTAGGCTAGCTTCAAAACAAGCCGTCAGCACAGGAGGGCCCTGGTGGCTACTACAGCTCTGGTTCAACCTTCATCTCTATCAGGTTGTCGAAAGGCCGTCTCCACTTGAAGTCGATTTCCCTTTGTCCGAGCCACGAGTCGAAGACGATGAAGAGAAAACGACTCGGCGGTGTATGTCATATGGGGAGGCAGCTGCTACTTACCCCGGATCCAAATTAACAGCCGAGCAATTCAAGAATCGGTTTGAACATCTATACAATGGCTTTTCGAACACCTTGAAGATCTGGTTTGCTTACGAAAACTTTGATAGATTTGAACAACCAGACGATCTTCGGCTAGACGAGCACAATTCCGACAAGTACTCAAAGCCAAGGAAAATCTATGTAACGACCATTACTCCCTGTATCCTCCCTGTCGGCATCCATCAAGGGCGTAATGTTATCAATACTTACGAATTTTATCACCCAATGGTAGCCGCAAGGCAGTTCGGACTGGGTCAACTGCCAATTGGTCTTTATTATGCCGACAAGATCCAAACCAAAGGAAAAATTGAAGGAAATATCATGATGCATCGGCTGTTATGCATCCCTAGTCCCCCCTTGGGTAGTATCAACAACATCGACTTGGCAGTGACCAGGATGGCTATCTTCAGCCGATGGTGGAATGAATGGAAACAACACCTGTTCCATCAATCGGCTTCGATGTACTTGACGATCGTCGACCCCGACTTGGTCCCTTCAGTAAGTACTTAGTCTTTTAAAGTTCTTCTCCATCGGCTATCAATTGTGTTCTCGACTGACCGCACTTCATTCGTTTGCAGACAATTGATGACTCCCCTCCGCATACGAGCAACATAGGAGCAACCATCCTCTACGCTCGCGGCGTTCTCCCCAACGGCTGCGGGTTGGCACCATTCGTCATCGGCTATAATGCACCAAAAGTGGGCATGCTCCTTCACGGCCAGACTCGTGAACCACTTCAACGGTCGAAGAGGGCAAGATCATCGGTTGCTGCCACCCCTGCTGCCGAGCGAAAGAAAAAGGCCTCAAAGAAACCCAAACGAGCTATAGCCGATGACCTCTCCCCAGTTGATCCAAACGTGGATGCCTTCCTAGACGATGAAGTTAGATCCGAAGAGATGGACAAGGCCGTTCACGAAGCCACAGCCGACACCAATTCTTCTGAGAAACATGCTCATACACCTTCTGCCGGCAAGCAATCGGCTCAAAAAACTCCAAGTCCTCCAAGACGGGCTGCTCGCCTGACGCCAGTAAGCCATTCTCTCTGCTCAATCTTTGAATAAGTTTGTTCACATTCTCTTACTATCCTTGTTGCATCGGCAGAAGAAGAAAGTGGTCACTAGGCCGAGAAGGGCCCCTTCTCCGGTAAGCTTTTAGCTATTGTATTTTCCTTGTTTAATCAGCCGATTCTTAAACTAACTCTTTCTCAGCCCCCACGAGTTTCGACACCTACCCCCAACTCTCAAGCGAGCACACTCCAACAGCTGCAGGTGATGATGACGCCGAGGACGTGGCCACCTCAGTCCCAACTATCCGAGTAAGTCCTGTCCTGTCTTATAAATTGGCTTTTCACTTTGTCAGCTATCCTAACCATTTCTTAACTTGCAGTCTGTAGCCGATCTTCTGGACTTCAACCTCTCAGAATTTCTTGATCCTGATGAGGGTGCCGACAAGGCCATGGTGGTGTCGGATGAGGAGCTACGGGCAACCTTGTCGGACATAGCCAAACGGCTAGAGTGCTCCCTCGAGTTCCTGGTCACCGATTGCGGGTCGATCCACAGTAGGTTTGAAGACATCCAAGATCGGTTGTCAGACCAGTTGGCTGACATTATTGCCCCAACCACATTTATGGAGGCGCATCGGCACAAACTCGAACGAGCTAGACAAAGAATAGCTGATCGCCGTGAAAACCAAGCATTGGAGGCCACCATCAAGGCCAGTCAACAAGAGATTACTACTGAGAAGGCTAAGTTTGATGCTTTGAAGACCAAGCCGATTGCCGAACTTGATCAGCTTCGCAAGCATCGGGAGGAGCTGATAGCCGAACTCGCCAACATTGAAGCCGATATCGTGGCCAAGGAACAACGCATGATGGGCTGCCGAAGGAGATCGAGGACCGCGAGCGAAGGTTAAGGCGACCATATCAAATCGTCGGAAATGGCCAAGGCGATGAAGCGATCCGGGCAACGACGTGGCCGATGCGAAGGCCATTGAACAAATAGACGAGATCTGTCGTAGGGCAATATCAGCCATCACTGACTTCCTCTCGCGCTGAGCACTTGTAATAGTTGACTAGGCATCTTTGTACTTAAACTTCCTATGCATTTTGTAATCGGCTCAAACTTCTTCTGCAATCGGCTAGTTGCAACTTGTTCATACATACACTTGCCAATTACTTCTTCAGTATTATTCGTATGTATACTGTCGATTACTTCAAACTTGCTTGAAGGCTTCGAAAATTTTTTTAAAAAAAAATTTGCTCTGCCTCCTCTGTCTTCTTGCTATCGTGTTGTGTCATATATGCCCCCTGATTTTGTTGATGGTGTTCCCAGCGTTAACAAAATTATTACATCAAATATTCTGTTGTTGTCGGCTAGGCTGAGCCGATGTATAAAAATTAGGGAAAAAACTTGGCGTAAAAATGCCCTAAAGGTGATACGTGTATTACAACGCATCGGCTAACACGAATCGGCACTATCATAGCCGAATCATGAGTTCATCCATACATTTGGATAATACTTCTTTAAATATTTGCCGTTTAGAGCCCTTCCAAATACCTCTCCATCAAATCCTTCTAGCATGTAGGCCCCTTTAGAGACGCATTTGTGAATCTTGAAAGGCCCTTCCCAATTAGGTGACCACTTGACAAATTTATTATCTCTTGATCCGATCGGCAGTATTAACTTCCAAACGAGTTCGCCCTCTTCAAACGATTTAGGCACAACTTTCTTGTTATAATGACGGGCTACTCGTTCCTTATCCTTAGTTACTTTTTCCAAGGCCCTCATCCATGACAGAACTAGGTCTTCTGATTTGTCTACCATCAGATTATAGTAATTGTTGGCTGTAAGCTGATCTTGTAACTGAATCCTTCTAGAGCTGATGATTTTCTCCCATGGCAGGACTACTTCATGCCCGTAGACCAATTGATATGGAGGGACTTGGATAGATCCATGGCAAGCCATCCGATAGGCCCATAGTGACTCGGCTAATCGGCTGTGCCACTGCTTGGGATATTCAGATATCTTTCTCTTTATCAGCTTGATTAAACTCTTGTTTGAAGCTTCTACTTGTCCGTTGGCCTGAGCATAGTACGACGACGAATTGATAATTTAATTCCCATGCCGTCGGCAAACTGAACAAATTCGTCTGATACGAAAATAGATCCCTGATCCGTTGTTATTGTTTGCGGGACACCAAATCGGTAGATGATATGATCTTTAACAAACTCGATTGCGTCCTTTGAATCGACTTTCTTCAAAGGAATTGCTTTCACCCATTTTGTGAAATAATTAGTTGCCACCAATATGAATTTATGTCGTTTACTTGAGGGTGGATTGATCTGGCCGATCATATCGATTCCCCAACCTCTGAACAACCAAGGCTTTATTATTGGGTTCATAGCCGATGCTGGTGTCCTTTGTATAGCTCCGAACTTCTGACAATCTTGACAGCCCTTGTAGTACTTGAAACAATCCTCCAGCATCGTCGGTCGAAAATACCCTGCTCTCCGCAGTAGCCACTTCATCTTATGAGCCAATTGGTGCATGCCACAAATCCCTTCATGCACTTCTCCGATAGCCACCTTGGCTTGATCGGACCGAGATACTTGAGTAGCATGCCATCAATCGTCCGATAGTATAAATCTCCATTGAGCAAGACATATCTTAAAGCCTTGTAGCGCAATTTCCTTGAAGCCGACTGGTGTAACACCCTGAAAATCGGAGAATTTAAAACCGGGAATTAAAAATCAGAACTTACAAAAACCTTTTGAGTGTTGCTTCTTGATCGAGTTTTCGCTTCATATTTGCCAGCTTGGTTGCATAAATTTATACGCAAGCGATTCATCTCGGTGTTTGTGAAAAACCAAAAGATTTGAATTTTTGGGAGAAAATTTTTGGAGTTTAGAATTGGGAATTTTAATATAAAATAGGGAAAGGGTTATGGATTTATAAAAATATATAATTAGGAGCAAAACATTATTTAGGTGATTGAGTAATATTAATTAGTGAGAAAAATGAGTAATAAAATATTTTACGGTATGTATATGAAATCTAGAAGTTAAACTTGAATCAAAATCGCATTTTCTGGAATTGAGGAGAAGAATTAAATTAGATATGTAAAATATATTTGTAAAATAATAAAAGTGGGTGAAAAGGTTGGCAATATATTTTACAACTTATTTTTAGATGTGTTATATTTTATTTTGAATTTTGGGGGTGAAAGGAAATAAAATTGGGAAAATAGGAAATTTAATTCGGGAAAATCGGAAAAGTCACTATTCATTGCGCGCCACCTGTTCGACGCCGTACCCCGGACCCCGGACCGCCTCGCCACCGCGCGCCGCGCGTCACTCGCCGTACCAGGGGCCTCGTGCACGCACGTTCTCGCCGGCGTCACCCTCCTGCGCGCACAGGAGTCGCCGTACGTCGCGCGTCGCCACGGTCGTCGCCCGCGTCACCCCGTACGTCGCACAGCAGCGTCCGTATGCCGTCGCTCGCGTCACCACGCCCCCGCACAGCACCCGCCATACCGCGCCCGCGCGGCCCGGCCGCCCGTACGCCCGCGCCGGACCCCGCCCCAGCGCCACCACGCGCCGCTCTCGTCCGGACCCCGCTGCCCTCGCGCCCACGTGCCGCTCGCCGCGCCAGCCCCCTCCGGCGCTCGCCACACGTCGCCATGCCCCCCACGCGCGCGCCATGGCCGTTGGCCTCGCCCGAGCTAACCCGGCATGGAACACCTATAAAAAGTCCGGGGCAGATCAAGTTCCCTATACAAGATTTCTTCGTGAGTCACTCCTCTCCATTTCCCCAAGTTTTCCCCAAAGTTCCCCACCGCATCGCTCGAATTTTGAAGGAGACCGACGAGGAGCCGAAGAACCCTAGCGCCGACCGCCCGAGCAAAGTCCAAAATTCGTCGTCCCTAGTCGATTTCCTCCCAAATTGAAGGTACTTCCACGATCTCCATGGTATAAGATTCGTTTCCTTTAAGTTTCCGGACCGATTAGCCGCCGGAGACCCGTCGCCGACGAGCCGCCGCATTTCCTCCGTTTCGGCCGTCGCCGTGCGCACGTCGCTAGGACACCACCGCCCCTTTCCGGCCGATCCGAGCCCCTAGCTAGCTTCCCCATGTCCCGTAGTTGCTCTCGAGACCCGCTAGTTCGGCCGAAACTTGACCGAGCACGCCGGCACCGTGCGTCACCGCCGCTGCGGCAAGGCCGCCGCCGCCGGCTCGTTCCGCCACCTCCTCGGTTCGTCTATGCCTCGGGAGAGTTCCTTATGTCGCCTAGAGGGAGTAGGATCGATTAGATGCCGAGCTCCGTTTTCCTCGCCATTGTTCGGTGTGCCGCGCCGTCGGACTCGCGAGGAAGAAGAAGAAAGGAAAGAAGAAATAAAAAGGAAGAAACGGGGAGTTGGATGTGGTCCGCTCGCTAGCCCGTGGAGAGAGAGCTGAGCCGAGACGGGAAGGTCGCGGGTTCGAATCCCCCCGCGCCATTTTATTTTTTATCTTCCTTTGCCAGCGTAGGAGAGGAAAGAACGAAGAAAAGAAAAAGAAGGAGAGAGAATGATGAGGTGGGCTCGCTAGCCCGGTGGCTTGAGCCGAGCCGTGAGAGGGAGAGGGCACAGGTTCGATTCCCAGCCGACGCAATGTTTTGGAAAATTTTTATTTCCATTTTCTTTTGAGAATTAAAATTTGTAGGAGCCTAGTAAAAATCACAAAAATTTATATTTTCTCTTTTTAAACCTTAAACTTAATTTACAAGAATTTTCTCGAGAGTATATTATTTATCCTTTCCCAAAATGTTCTTACAAATAAAAATGAACTTTATATTACCATTTATTTCTCATGAATAAAAACTTTATACTCAAACTCCTTAATCTATTCCCTCTCGGAAAATCTCTATCTTTTGTAAAGCCCGTCCATCTATCTATTGTTTTTTTGGGAACCCTTATAATAATTTCAAAACCATCTTTATAAACCCTAGTCAATCCTTTGCTATATGTATATATATGCATATATGCATATATATATATATATGTATGTACATTTGACGGCGTTGCTCCATAGAATCCTTCCCAACCCATTTTCGGTAGACCGCGACACCAATTAATTTGGATTATTATAAACCCTAGGGCTTCCCGACCCGAGAAATAATTTGATGAAATTGAAGGGTAATCACTTTTTTTTATTAATTGAATCATAAACTCTAGTATTTCTCAAACTTTAAGCATATTAAGATAAATATCGCACCCTTCTTAACAAAATCGAATTCATTACAAAACTTCAAATCCTTATAACCCTTTCGCTCTAACCCGGATTTCGTCGAAACTCGAGCCTAGGTTCGCATAGAGTCATAGCCTAGTGTTAGGAGCCGCTATTGCGATTTACTTGGTTTTCTTTTGGATCTTACTGGATTCTATTTGAATTCTAATCGAATTCAAATTTGATTTCTCGCACGTACGATTAGCGTCCGAGGAAGGCGTTGAGTACACAGAAGACCCCAACCAACAAGTGTGCGAGCAAGGCAAGTCAACACATCCCTTTGGACATATTGATCCTACTTTGTGAAATGATGTTGTTTTCAATTATAAATTGCATGCTATACACAAATGAGTGCCTATTCTTGATATATCCTGCCTTGATATTGAATACCCTTAGAAATATTCTTTGTAACCTTCGATGTGATACAACCGGAGGTTATCTTGATAAAATGCTTAGCCACGCTTATACTAGATTCTTGCATACTCATGATTTTACAAATAAGCCTCGTGCTTGGGCAACTATCTTGGGAAGATGGTTGAGACACGGCAAGTGGAGACATGAGCGCCACGTTGCCTTGATCATGTTGGAAATGGCTTTGATGAAAAATGAAAATACAAACCAATGTTTTTAGATGGGCGGATGGATGGATTTGGGTGGATTCCGGAAAAGGCTAGTACCGTCCCGGTCGGTTAAGGACCGAGCCATGAGACTACAACTTAGAACGAGCCAGTACAACCGTACTTCTCGAATGGGTATAGACCTAGCCGATTAAATATCCGAGCGGAGGCGTATCCTTGCATAGTAGGTTCAGGTGTTGGCGTTGAGGTAAGGGCTTGCCGGTGGGGGTGCACCACCGGTGGGTGCCGGACGATAGTTAAGGGCCTTCCGGCAGGGGGTGTACCGCTGGTTGGTACCTGGGCAGAGATCGGACATGCGATCAACATGAAGAAATGAAGACATGAAGAAAAGGACATGAAGATGGAAAGTTCAAGGATAGAGCAATTCTTTCTCTTACCCCGGGAACGCCAGAACTCCTCTCACTGCTAGGAAATGACGGCTAGAGTGCATGAGGGATTAAGTTCATGGAGCGGGTACTGCCAAAGTGAGGTTATCGAAAGGCTTTGCCGTGACCGTCCTATATAGAGGGATGTGAGCTCATTCAATGAGTAGTTGCGGAATACGGGTAAAGTGTACATCCACTGCAGTGTGAGTTAATCAATCTATTCGAATAGCCGTGCTCGCGGTTAATGAGTGACGTGACAAGTGTTTCCGTGGCTAGACTCATAAATTTTAAAATGATGGGTGGGATTGCATAATGACTTTATGTGCGGGAAACCAACTTCTCTATCGAGAGAAAGGAGAAAGACACCCCCAGAAAACCATGACGGATCGGAGGCGGGAAGCTATCCTTGGGATCACAATGGATGGTGGACAGAACCGTCGCCGACTTAATATACTATGGACCTAAAAACTTGACTGGCTAGATGTTAGGTTTGTGAAATGATTTGTGAAAATTGGCTTTGCGCAAATAAACCACAGCCATCCTTTGAATGACCCTATCATGTGCATCATTCCGTGTTGGCTTGCCGAGTACGTTGGGTACTCACCCTTGCTATACGCACAAACCTCCGATGAAGGAAATAAGGAAGACCCGTACACATACTACTAGGAGGAATGAAGACAATGGAGCGCAACAGTCTTAGTCCCCGCCAGTCGTTGCTGTGGCAATCGGCATGTTGCGCTTCCGTCCGCTATCTTATCTAATTTCGTTTTCGGATGTATCCTGACCGGTAGGTCCTATATGTATTGGATATTGCCTTCGGGCCTATTAAAGACTATTCGTGCACTTTGCACCTGGTAATTCAGAACTGTATTCGTGGGTACCAAACTACTCGATCCAGGGATAAGGTACTATGAACACGAATGATTCCCGTCCTCAAAAACGGGGGTCCACAACTGGGAAGGGTTCTGTAAATAACTGTAGACTTCAAACCTCCAGAACATCGACTGTTATGGTGGCAATCTCTATCTCAATATCTTTTGTTATCGGCCTGTAGCCCGATGCCCCTTGAGCTAAATCATTGGCTTCTGCATTCTGCACTCTGGGGATATGCTTCAATGTAACTAGTCGAAAGTTGTCCATCAATTCTCGGCATCGTTGATAGTAGACCATCAACGTGTCATTTTTACACTCATATTCTCCCGACAAGGCATGACCAACGGTGAATCCCCATGATCTCGATGGCGTCGGCTTCAACTTTCTTGAGAAGATGCAGTCCTTTGAGTACTACTTCGTATTCGGCTTGGTTGTTTGTGGCGTGGGGTTGATTGAGAATGCGAATTCAAAACTTGCCCCCTTGGGGATATAATTACGGCCGATACCGCACCCACTCGTGCAAATCGAGCCATCAAACGTCAAAATCCAAGGCATAATTTCTCAACCGATTGAATCATTTCGTGTTCCACTATAGAATCGGCTATAGCTTGTCCTTTAACCGCCCGGTGCCTAGTATCTTAAATCAAACTCGTTAAGGCAAAAATCCATTTTCCAATTTGGAGCCGATAGAATATACTTGACTACATCGGTTCGCATATTATAGTACACTCATTTGATAACAAATAATGCCTTAACTTGGTACATGAAAAATACGAGCAAAGGCACAATTTCTCCCGGTGAATACCTTGTTTCGGGTCCAATAGCCGTCGGCTAAGATAAAAGATGGCATTTTCCTTCCCTTCGACCTCTTGGATCAAGACTGAGCCGATTGACTTATCATCGGCTGATAGATATAGCTTGAATGGTATCCCTTTTTGTGGAGAAATCAGAATTGGAGGTGAGCTTAAGTAATTCTTGATGTTGTCCAATGCTCTCTGCTGCTCTGCCCCCCAAGTGAATGCTTGATCGGCCTTCAGCCGAAGCAATGGTGTGAACGGCTCCATCTTTTCTGAAAGATTGGCTATGAATCGCCTGATGAAGTTGATTTTGCCGATCAGAGATTGCAGTTGCTTCTTGTCCTTCGGAGGTTGTATTGTCTTGATAGCATTAATGCTCCTTGGTGTAACCTCAATCCCTCTCTCATGAACAAGAAACCCTAAAAATTGCCCTGCCGACACGCCAAACACGCATTTCAGTGGATTCATCTTCAGGCCATATTTCCTTGTCCGTTCCAAAACCTGTCTGAGATTGGCTATATGGTTTTCCATTTTCTTGGATTTGACAACGACATCATCAATGTAAATTTCTACCAGGGAGCCGATCATGTCATGTAAGATATAATTCATGGCCCTTTGATAAGTTGCTCCAGCATTCTTCAACCCAAATGTCATGACAACCCATTCATACAAGCCGATTGCTCCTGGGCATTTGAAAGCAGTCTTGTGAATATCTTCTTCGGCCATAAAAATTTGATTGTAACCTACGTTACCATCCATGACACTTATTATCTTGTGGCCGAAAGCAGCATTCACTAATAAATCGGCTATGGGCATTGGGTACTCGTCCTTAGGGGTAGTCTTGTTTAAGTCCCTGAAATCAATGCACACCCTCAGTTTGCCATTCTTTTTCATTACTGGAACAATGTTGAAACCCATTCTGCATATCGGCAAGGCCGAATGAATCCAGCATCATATAGCCAAGTGATTTTGGCTTTGATTACATCATACATGTCGGCCTTAAATCTCCTAGGAGATTGTTTGAACGGACCGATAACTCGGCTTGACAGGCAGCCGATGCACAACAATTGATGGGCTAAGACCAGGCATCTCGAAATACTACCAAGCAAAACAATCTTTATATTCCTTTAATAAATCAATAAGCTGAGATCTACAACGAGAAGACAAATTTTTACTAATATATGTCGGCCTAGGCCTGTCTCCAGAGCCGATATCTATCTCTTCTAGTTCGTTGGCCAACATAAAACCCTGCCCAAGCTTGCCATCGTTGTCGTCCGTGGTGTCCTTGCCGTAGACGCTCGAGCCCTCCATGACGCCCTCAAAGTAGTAATTGGGGCTCTTCGTCTCCAATAGGCTGTATGGCAGAATCGGATACCTTTAGAAAATCGGCTCACCAAACTTTGCCGGACAGGCAAACAATACCGTCGATTTCCCAAAGTGGTAAATCGGCATTAGCAACGTTCACTGACCTGTCGGCTGGCACGATTTCAATTTTGTCACCTTGCCATTGGATCAGACTTTGGTGCATTGTGGAAGGGACGCAGCAGTTTGCATGAATCCAGTCCCTCCCCAGTAGGAGGCTGTAAGATCTCTTCCCGTCGATGACAAAGAATGTTGTGGGCACGGTTTTACTGCCGATGATTAGCTCGACGTTAAGCACACCTTTGGCCTTTGATGGATTGCCGCCGAAGTCTTTGAGCACCATGTTAGTCTTGATTAGGTCTTCGGCTGCATTGCCCAACTTCCGAAAGGTGGCATAGGGCATGAGGTTGACTGCTGCCCCTCCATCGACTAGCATCTTTGACATCGGCTTTCCATTGACGAATCCTTTTATGTACAGTGGTTTGAGGTGCCGATTGTCATTTTACTCTGGTTTTTCAAAAATGGCTTGCTTCGCGGAAAATGCTAGTTTCGCAAAGGCGTCTTTGACAATATCTGCATCGGCCTCAGCAGCACCAAATTCGGCTGGCAATATGAAAATCATATTGACCGATGCAGAAGCCTTTCCTTTTCCTTTAGCCGCCCTTCTAGCTTGGTCGGCTTCGCTTTCGTTGGCCGGGTTTGCATCGACTAAGGTGTTTTTCTTCTTGGGCCTCCACTGCTTCCTGCCATGCCGATGGCACTGATGCTGGGTCAATTGTCGGACCTCTTTCTCCTGCCCTTCGCTCTTCAGCCTTTGAATTCTTCTTTTTTGCGTCTTGGTGAACAGGTCAGAAGGGCACCATTAGGGGTTAGTTGATTGCTCGTCATCGGTTGCTTCTTCGTCGTATCCTTCGTTATTGTCTTTGTGATCTTCGAAGAAGTCCTGGTGAATCGGCTCGAGCCGATCATGCACCGACTATCGCCATCGGTTAAGCTGCACGGCTCTAGGGACGAATTGGGCAAGGTTTTGCATTGGATGATCCCTGTATTCGTCGTCACGATATTCGCTGCAGGCTAGGCAATTGTCTATCGTCGGCAGCTTCATCCCCGATTCCCAATAGAATCAAAAAAACTTGCACTGCCAGTGCGGGTCATAATCACTATGGTTTCTGACGAATTGGAGTCTCCTGACCTTAGGCTCTCTGATGTAAGGTTTGCCGCGCCGGGCCTCCTCTTCGTCACGAAAGCATTGTTGAAAATGGGGCATGGGGTCCATGCGCCTGGGTCGCTGATCGGCCGATCGACCGGTGGAATGCACCATATTGACTGGCGCAGCTTGATCTCCAGCCGATTTCTTTTCGGCCTTAACCCCTTTGAGAGTTTTGGCTAAGCCGTGCGTCACTCTGTGCTGCCGATCAGCTTGCCTGGGGTCGGCCTGAACCATGTTGACCGGAAAGGGATTGCCATCGACTTTCATTGGCCGAGGTGAATCAGAAAATCTTAACTTCCCGGCTTCAATAGCCGACTGGATTTGCTGTCTGAAAACTTTGCAGTCATTAGTGCTATGGGAGGTGGAGTTGTGCCACTTGCAGTACTTCTTCTTCTTGAGTTCATCAGCCGTTGGGATTACATGATTGTCGGGCGTTGAATTTGCTTCTCCTTTAGCAATAAATCAAAGATCCTATCGGCCTTGGTGATGTCAAAGTCGTACTTCTCTTCCTTAGCCGTTTTCAGCAGCCAATGGCAGACGATGGCCTTTTTGTTTTTGGTCCATTCGACTGCAGCAACTTCTGCGTCATCGTCACTTGTTTCTGAATCAGATCCAACGATGACGTGGGCAACCTTCTTGACGGCCTTCCTTGACTCCTAAAATCGTTGCTCGTGGGCCGTCACCTTCTGTGCCAGGTGGGCTAGGCTGTCAAAGTCTTGGGCCGAAAACCTTTCACGGATCGGCGGCAGTAGTCCATGGAAAGCCAAATCGGCTAACTAGGAATCGAACAGCACCAGGTTGTAGCATCGGTTCCTCATCTCTCTAAACCTCTGAATGTAGTCCTGCATCGATTCTTCATGCTTCTACCTAATGCTTGTCAGGTCTGACAATTTTATCTCGTGATTGCTGGTGTAGAAATAGCTGTGAAATTGCTTTTCGAGATCGGCTCAGCTTTGGATGGAATTGAAGGGCAATGAAGAAAACCATGTAAAGGCCGATCTCGATAGCGAGAGCGGGAACAAGCGAACCCTCAGTGCGTATGTAGCCGATGCCTCTCCGCATTGCGCCAGGAATCGGCTGACATGCTCGTATGTTGAAGTGTTGTCCTGTCCCGAGAATTTGGAGAAGTCTGGGACCTTGTACCGGTTGGGCAATGGTACCCTCTCAAAGTGCTCTGGGTATGGATACCGATACATGTTCCTAGATTTTTTTGGCTTAAGGCCGAATTGATCGCACATAACGTCGGCAATCAAATCGGCCCAAGTTTTGTTGTCTTGAACCTGTTGTATTGGCTTGTACTGATCATACTGCATGGGTGCTTGCCGATACTGAGGTGGCATCTGAGGCCGATAATGCTGGTCTTGATGGCCTCCCTGGTACTGATGCTGAAGTAGGTTGCCAACAGGAGGCGGCCGATTCACTGGGGGTGTCGGCAGATCTGGGAAGAGCTGTCGGCCACCAGCATTGTACTGTGCCCCTTGAATGAGATTGTCAATCGGCTCTTGCTACCGATTGAAGTTGAATATACCGGCTAGCTGCTCCCGGGAAGGTGGTTGTTGCCCGTTCGTAACGATGGGTGGTGGTCTTGAAGCCGATGCGGCTGTAGTCGGTTGATTGAGGACTCCTCCTGGTGGCCCTGATTGTATCGGAGGCGGGATCGGCCGGTTCCGGGTTGCCAAGACCCTGTAATTGGAGAACTGGTCGTCTGTGAAGTAGGTCGGCCCCCGCTGCAGCTGATCGGCAATCTTGGAATCGACCACAGTGGCAATCATGTTATTCAGAGTGTTGACCAAGATGCCACTTTGATTGACGAGTGCATGATGCACAGCCGAATCGATCCGGTCTTACAAAGTGTGCAGTTCTGAATTGTCTTGTTCTTGCTTCGGCTCCTCCATCTTGTGTTTTCCTTTTGTATCGTCTGAGGAGGATGCCTTGAAGTCGTCTATACTGAATTTGTATTTCTGGTGGACGGTCCCAGACCTGGTTTGGGCAAAAGATTGCAGTTAGTTGGCCTGTAGATCCTCCACCATTTTCTTGTAGTCGGCCAACTGCTCAGCCGACAATTGTTCCATCTTAACAAGAACAATGTTTTCCTCGCTAATTTTAGGGCTCTTGACGTTAATCATCACGTCGACTTTGTTGCTGCTTTCTAGCCGAGTTGATGGTCCCACCAGGCGTGCCAAGAAGCGTGTTGATGAGAAACTTCTCTCACGCGCTGGCCTGGGAGATCTGCTTAGCTCCAGTGCAGGTTCGTCCTTGGCTACCTATGATGAACTAGGCGTGCCAATTGGTTTGATCTGCTAACCAATAAGAAATAAATAGATATTTGCATTAAGATTAAAGTTAGATCCCACCGGATCGGCTTAGGGCACCAACTTACATATAACTGTTATCCCAAAGCATATTTAAACCAAGTGACTGGGATAGATCGGCCGTGCCGAGACAGTATAAATTACTTAATCTAAATATACATCAGGATAATAGATATATACGTTTATAACCTAGTCGATGTTGTAAGTCTAACGTGAAACGGCTAATACTCCGATACATCTTATGAAAAGATACCGATCTAACCTAAATGCGCTAAACCTAGATCAATCGGCTGTCGGCTAATGCCAACAGATTGATACCGGCTTAAAGCATTTAACCAGATCAAGATCTTAATATAAGAGGCAGTTTTAATATATCTAATAGTAAATGATGCTAAAAGATAATTAAAACAGATAAGGCTAGCTGAAACCCCAGCACTGTCTTTACAAGTAGATATCTAATCGAATAGTTCTAAATACTTCTAAAAGCGACTTAACAGATTATAGATGATGCAACATTAAGTACAAAAAGATAGTATTAGATCTATATAGACTGATGTAAACCCCTCAAGACTGTAGATACAACATATAACCTAGTCCAACATCTAGATCTAGCTCTATCGACTGCTGTCTCCCGAGAGAAACGAGCCGACGGCGAGATAGATTTAGACATTGTTCTAGATTATATGCCATATATGATAACTTGCGTGCTCTACAACATCAAACCTAGAGTATCATAACGATGTAAGCACTAAATTTAACGGAATAAACCACTAATGACAAGAATTTACCTTGTTCGGGGGTCGAATCGATGCAACCCAAAGTCGGATCAAGAACTCGTCTAAAAGAAAATAGGAGGCGATGTGCCGTAGTTGTATTGATGTGTATTGATATCTTTTACAGGAAGTCTCGGGCCCTATTTATACCTAAGAATAACACTATCCGTGTAAGACACGGTTTCTATCTAATCTACTATTCAAAATACGACAATATCTCGGGTATACAGTCCCATGTCGTATTACAAAAAGAAATATCTAAACAAAAACCCTATTTTACAAATACAATTACCGTTACATGACTCTATCCATAGATGGAGATATCTTAACGAAGATTTGAGAACCGAATCTTCCTTTTATCTCTAAGCTTCTTTATCGAAAACGGTTCCATCTTCTTCTCTGAATCGGAATTGGCTATCGGCTATCCTATCCGATTCGGCCTCAGCCGACTAGCCTCCTAGCCGATTTAATCGTGGCCGATGCGGTCTCTGCTTCTTCACGGATCATTTTTCCGATCCGATTCCACTCCAATTTCAACCTTGAACTTAGGGATTTGGTTACCAAATTTGATTGTTAACACCGCGCCGCGCGTCCTTATGTTCTCCTCCTCTTCTTCTCTCCTTATCCTCTCCTCCTCTTCTTCTCTCCTTATCCTCTCCCTCTCTCTTCCTCTCCCTCTCTCCCTACGGGTGGGCAACGGCGACCCTGTGTGAGCGTGCGGCGGCCCGCGGGCGGGCGACGATGGCCCCGCATGCGGGTGGGCGCGGTGGCCCCACGCGGGCGGGCGGTGGCGGCCCCGCGCAGCGGCCGGCGGACGGTCTCATCCCTCTCCCTCACTCTCGAGATATGGGCTCGGCGGGGACGGTCACGGCCCCGCGCGGCGGCCGACGGCGGTCTCCTCCCTCCCCCTCACTCGAGATATGGGCGCGGCGGGCGACCGCGGCGTCTCCTCCCTCTCCCTCACTCTCAAATTTGGGCGCGGCGGGGGCGACCGCGGGCGGGCGTGCGACGGTGGCGGCCACGAGCGGCCGCGGGTGGTCCCATTTTTTAAATTTGTGAAGTTGTATTTTGTGAATAAATTTGTTATAGATTTGGGAATGATTTTATTGTAGATTTGTGAATGATTTTGTGAATGAAGTTGTAGATGTTTTTTGTGAATTTATGGATGAGTTTGGTGATGCATTGGTGAAAAAACAAGCGAAAAAATACATTAAAAAAGAAAAAATAAAAAAAAGTTGGCAGCCTCGTGGCGTGTTTCCATCTTTAGTCCCGATTATTTTATCCGGGGCTAAAGATGTCGATCTTTAGTCCCGTTTTTATAGTCTCGGTTTGATAACCTAAATTAAAAGGATTACGAACCGGGATAAATAAGGATTTCTTCACTAGTGTGAGTACATATCATTCATCAAGGGATTTCGATGGTCACGGCACACACACGGCCTCCACGATTGCTGGGAGGGAAGTGCGGAGCGCGAGCCACCACCGGAGCGGCCTGGCAACAGGCATCGCATGGGGTGGGGCGCGCCATGTGCTCGATCGGGTGGCATTCTACAAGGTGTGCTGGGGCAAGCCCGCTAGGTACGCCACAAATGACGGTGTGGACGTGCTTTATCACTGCAATTGCCAGAGTATGAGATCCCCGGGACTCTGTATGCCGAGGCAAGAGAAATCACCGTAGTGTTTGCTGGTGGGAACGACAATCCCGTGCCACAGACAGTGGCGAACACCGTGCCGTGGGTGATCACGGTGGCCGCAAACACCATAGGTCGCTCATTTCCACGTGATATTGCTCGGGAATAAAGAGAAGTTGGTGGTATGCATGCATAAACAAACTATTTTCACTGCTATAGGTTAACTCAATTAATGTGATTTTTTTTTGTTGATTTTTCAATCCAGGGACGGTTTCTTTACTAATCCTTCATATTATACATTGTTTTGATTTTTTAAAGTCTCTTTACTAATCTTTTACTAATTCAGACTTTTGCCTCGCCTCGCTCGGTCAAATCGAACACCTCCCCCTTATCGAGAGAGACTACTGGAGAAGTAGTCTTTGATCTATCTGTCAAAATCTGCAATATTCTCAGAACCAATAGAAACCAAGATTGAAAAATATTTTTGTCCCGATTAAAAGTGCAACAGGACCTTATTATTTTTAGTCTCGGTTGGTATTACCAACCGGGACAAAAGGTTGTTTTTAGTCCCGGTTCAAAAAAATATGCACGCTGTTGTCAGACCTCGTTGTTTTTAGTCCTGGTTGGTATTACCAACCGGGACTAAAGATCAATATTTGTCCCGATTTTTTATATCAATCGGGACCAAAGAAAAAATCGCCAGCCTTATCTCCTCGTCTCTCGCGCCGTCTCCTCCCTCAACCGGGCCTTATCTGCTCCCTCTCCCTCTTCCTCACTTGTGACAGATATGCATGGGGCGGTGTGGGTGGCGGCGCAGCGGTGCGGGTAGCGGCGGGCGGCGGGCGGTGCGGTGCGGGTGGCGGCGGGCGACGGGACGGGCGGCGGCCGGCGGCGGCGGCTCGGTGCTCCATCTCCCCGTCTCCTTCCTCCTCCGATCCGACGGCGGCCGGATCTGGCGTCTTGGCGACGTAGCGGCCCGACGGCGCAGCGGCGCCGTGGCCCATTGTTCATTCTTTTTTAAGAGATGTTCATTCTTCTTTTTCAAGAACTCGTGAATTTGATATGTGTGAATTTGATATGTGACTTTGTGATATGCGAATTTGTGATCATTAGATGTTATTTGGGGATGTCAATTTGTGATGGGTCTGTTATTTGAAAAGCGGGGATGTTATTTGGAATTTGGCTGGGAGCAGTGATAGCAAAAAAAAACAATGGAAAAAAGAAAAAACAATGGAAAAAGAACCTTTTGCTCGCGCCTATATCTTTTTAGTCCCGTGTTACCAACCTCGGACTAAAGATCTTTTTAGTCCCGTTATTTCACCCGGACTAAAGATAGAAATCTTTAGTCTCGCTTCATTGTTTCGGTTTGCAACCCGAGACTAAAAATGGTTGCAAACCAGGACTACAGATAGTTTCTCCAGCAGTGGGAATTTGGACGGTGCAAAAGGTACTTGAACACAACCATTATCATGTCAATCCAAATAAGTCACACAAGCTAAGGTCCCAACAACGATGTGTGAGATGTGAACCAGTTTTTCTTGCAAAAAATATACAAGTAGCAAGTTTAGGCATTCAGCAGCAGACCGAAACACATAGAATGTTACTCCCAATTATAGTTGTAGTTCAGAATTATCGATTCTAGTGATCGATAATATAATTTATAGGGTGTACTAGATCAAGGAGAGATGGTGACACAGATATTTAGGTTCAGGCTCTCGGCAGAGATAATACCAGTTGTATGTAGATTGGATCTGTATCGGTGTGTGGAGATCAACGTAGAGACGGCTGATAGCGCGTACCAATGAGCGATCAGTTCAGATTATGGTTACCCTCTTAGGGTTTTCCAGCCATCCTTATATAGTCACGGAGGCTACCTAGAGATGGTAAGGTAGCCCTTATAATCTAAGTACCTACCATCTATTTACATGGGATATGATTAGTTGCCTTATCATCAATTTCTTTCTTCAAATACAAGTATATTGGATGGGCCCAAAGGACTCGGCCCACCCTATGCTATACGGTCCAAAGGCTATGTCGTGGGTACCCGGATATCATGTACCCCATAGTAGCCCCCGAGTACTAAGCTTGATTTAGAGTTAGAAGTTGGTGAAGTCATCTGGAAGAGGCGAGACGAGCTGAGTACTCACCCCTAGCATAGCCAAGTAAAACTCTCTTAGCCGAGTAGTTATCTCTGGATGCAGTAGACGAGCAAATGATGAAGCTGGGTCGATGTAGTCAAGTCCACGTAAGCCACATAAGGGTTGAGCCCCCGGGCATGTGGAGTATACGACGTCGCCAAGTAGGACGTAGCCAGATCTGTGTGAGCCACGCAAGGGCAAAGCCCCTGGGCGTGCAGTGTAGACAGCGTGGCCGGGTAAAGCATAGCTGAATCTGCGTGTGTCGTGCAAGGGCGAAGCCCCCGGGCATGCAGTGTAGACATCGTAGGCAGCCGGCCTCAGGGGCGGCCCCAAGGCTCGGCTAGCCTGGGCCACTGCCCGGGCTCATCCATCCCTACTAGTAGCTGGGCCAAGCCATATGTGGGCTACAACTTCAGAATAATTGTGGGCTGAAACGCAGGCACCGAAAGGAAGACCAAGCGACGTGTAGCCGAACCGAACTGTCACGCATAGGAGCTGAATCGTCACGCGCGTCCACCGCGGAAGGAAGATTAAGAGACATGGGGGGGCAGTGGACGGTAGCAAGCGTGCGGGGCGGCAGCACGCGGCCGGGTCAGCGTGCCGATGACAGCAGGTCATGAGGCGACGGCCGATAGGCGTGCGGGGCGATAGACCGCAACAGGCGGTCGAACTAGCAGCAAGCAACCGGTCTGACCAGCGACATGCAACCGGTCAAACCGGCGATGGCTAGCAGGCAACAGGTTGGGAAGCGGCGGTCAGACCAGTGGCAAAGGTGCGGTCAGACGGTTGTGTACACGGTGGTCGACCAGATCTCCATATAATTTGAGGGTAACTTTTATTTTCGCTAAAAGTTTTGGTTTTTATATTCCTACTATTCAACGCCCTTCTAGTAAGCTGAGTTATTATTATTCGAGTTAGTTTGTTTGGAAAACGTATATAACAAATTAAATTAAAAGTAAGGTGTTTTTCTTGTCTAATTGAATGGTTAGTTGCTTTTTTAACAATACTAAAGAATTATGTTTTTTAATAAACATGTTTTATTTGTGACATCAAGTTAGTCTCCTTCTAGTTGGTTTGGATTAATACAAGTTGTTACATACTTACATATAAATTAACATTGACATATTATAGACCTCGCTTTCTTGTGATATACGTGATATATTGTATCTTTTTTTAAAACAAAATACCTTGTCAACATGAGTCCAAAAATTTAAATTTAATAGAAACAAATATTGCTTTTTAACCTATTATATACTTCTATCTTAGTTTAGCTTATATATGCAACAAAAAAAACTCATAATGCTAGTGTATAGGATAGAAGTAAGGCCATTAATATCCAAGCATTTAAAAATTGTTATGAAAATGGAACGTGCAATGGTTGGTCCAATTTTAGTGATAAGTAAGAAACAATTTCTTTATGAACTTATTTGATTTTCTCCAAATAGTTCAATTTAGCCTCTTGACATTTTCTATTTTATATCATACCAATTCAAAATATAGGCATTATAGATCTTTAAATTGTTGGTTTAATTATGAATAAAACAATAGTTAGGTTAGAAATTAGATGTATCGCTTAAAAGTTATGCATGTTTTAAAATTGTTAATTATTTCTCACTATAAAATATAAGGAGGAGTAGAGGAAAGAGTGGAGAGCTCGAGCCAAAAGAGAGGGGATGGATAGAGCTGTGTTATGCACATGTGATGGAGGGGACGAAATGGAGGGGTGGTTTTTTATCTCTAAATGATTTAAGTAAAAACCGATGATCCGATTTTTCTTAGAATTTCTAATATCCTTTTTTCTAATTTTTAAAACGTAATACATGTTGGCTTAAGATTTTTTAAAAGTATATCTATTGGTTAAAAATAATGAAATAATGGATCCACCTATTAAAAAGAAACCAATGGTCAGATGTCTTTCTTACAATTTCTAAGTTTCATTTTTAATTAAGATGTAACATGTGACACTTTAACTGTGCTAGAGAGGATGTACAATGATGTAAGGTGATATAATACTTATTATTATTTTTTATAATTTATAATGTTATGTTCTTTTTTCTATTTGGTTACCATCCTAAAGATATGTGTCTGTGTTCAAATGACGTTTTTTTTATTTTTACATAGTGATATATGCATAATATAGATCTTGAAAATTTATTTAGTTATAAATTAAACAACAGTTCAAATAAACTAAAAATTGGATATAACATAATAATTATAATCATTTACCTTTGTAATTATTTATTTTTTATATTAAATTGTTAATTAGTTAAAAAATTAGAAGAAAAAGGAATTGAATGAGAGATGAGAGGAAGAAAAAGTCAAAGGGAAGAGAATACACACGCATATAATTATAATATCTTTTTTTCAGATTATAGTGTTTTAGTTACTATTACTTAATTAAATATAAATAGAATAAAAACTTTATCAAGTTAGACTGATTAAGTTAGATGTCCGTTTGGTTCTTTTAACATTATTCCTTTCTCATTACTTGGGTTCCATATGTTATTGCCATATAAAAATGTGACAATGTTGCTTTCTTATGCTAAAGTGTGGCTTAACTCCACTAGCCATGTCTTAGGCATATGTTAGCGAAAAAAGTGTACAAGGCTACAAGCTTAGGGAAAGCGAGTATGCTAACCAAACAGGTGTCCTATGGTTTGGCATAGCTTTCATAGGTTCCTCTATCTCTTCTCTAGTGAATTGGACAAAGAGAGACTAGCAAGATACTGATCGACAGTGAAGAATGTTGCCTTTAATTTGTCGGTACCTTGGGAAAAATTTATAGGCTGATCCATACTGTATTTATACTTACTATAAACACAATAAAATAAAATAATGATGATGATGATTCTGTCGTCATCTCACTAATAACTTTTATTTTTTTAAAAAAAGAAACATGCATGGTTAAAAGGCCTACATATCAACTATTTCCATCAACTTTTACTTTTATAAAAAGAAAAAATATAAAATTGTACAAATATGTGCAACAACTAAATAATAATAATACCACATTAATAATGATTTTTTATTTAAAATCCATTATAACGTACAAGCACTATGCTATTTACTATCTTATGCTATTTACTATCTAAGTTTCTGTCTTTGCATATCAATCTTCACAGAAGATGACAGAAAAAAATAAAAATATATATGAAAAGGAAAAATTGCATTCCCATTCTCTAGTCTAGCCATCTGATGGTACATCTATCTAATTGGGGTAATGTCATGCTCGAAAATTCACTAATTTTTGAACTAATTTGTAGATACCATCATCGTTAGAAATCAGTCGAGATACACAAATCGACAATTTGAATATACATATCAACAAAACTAATGTGATAACTTAGACACTTAGTCTTTACCATGAACAAAACTACAGCGAAAAAAAATCTAGCGTAGCTTTAGCTTCACTTCCACAGACGACCGTTGATAAAGACACCCCGATTACTCTTTCACCTTCTCGGATAGCCTTTTTGGAGGACTGCCCACCCACGCTCGACAACCAAGACGACGGGAAAAGGTGGCTACAATGTGACAGTTACGGTGGAGAGAGAAGGCGGCTGTGGGAGATTGTTAGAGCATGTGAAAACTCGGGAAAAAAGAAGAAAAGGAGAGAGGAGATCATGGCGGCTCTATTTATAGGCTTGGGAGGAAGAATCCAGGCACAACACGACGGAAAATCACCGAAAAAGGAAGCTAAGGTTCGGGAAAAAGGAAGTCCGATTGAAAAGAAAATTTGGGATTGATTTTTTTGGGTTTTGGTTGATTTTTGGGGAAAAAGAAAAAGAAAATAAAGAAAAAGATTATCCCTCAACCAATTTTAGATTTGGACAAGGGAATTGGCCGGATTTGGAAAGAGATGCAGCGGCTCGGGATGAACAGGCAGTCGGCTGGGGGAAGACGATGACACTGTAGCGATAGGACGAAAGACAGACTTTTTTATTCCTCAACAGTTATGGGCCGATTGGAATAGGGAGACAAAGCAGACTTTCTGAGGAGAAACTGGCCAGGCCAGACATAAAAAAGGGACAGAAAACAGACTTTGAGAATTCGGCCCAAAACCTGGAGTGACGATTTTAATTACTTTTTCATTTAAATTAATTATTTAAATGATCTTTGAATTTTTATAAATACAATCTTAAAAATGAATGGACACTTTGAGTATTTAAAAAATTTATCACTACATCATTTAATGATTAATTTATCTATTTAAATAATTAGTAAACTATTTTTTTATTATTAAAATTAATAATTAAGTTCTGAAAAATCCAAAAAAATTTAAAGAGTATAATTAATCATGAAGAATTTAATAAAAATTAAATCCACAGATGTTCAATTTAGAAAATTTTATCTAACTAAATTTAATGTTTAAATTTTTATAGATTTTAATTGAACACTTGCTTTAATAAAGTAATTTGTAGAAAAAAATTACATTGATTTATATTTTAGACGATTTTTAAGGCATGTCAGATAATTAGTGGAGCGAAATGCTTAGAAACCAACGTTGCTACTCTTTCATCGATCAGATTGCCAAACATGAATGATGCAATTCATCTACTCCTACATATTTGCAAAAATCGGTAAGATGCTGCAGTGAGTTCAGTTCGAGCGGGCTCATAGAATCGACCATCAGTCCATCACATTCAGAGAGTGGTTGTTGGCTGGTCACACGACCAACTCCAACTCCGGTCTCAGGCTTTGATCAGCTGAACATTCAGAAAAAAAAAGATACTAGTACTAATCATCTCACTAAGCAAGTCGCTTTCCTTCACACGCGTGGTCATATCATTCGCAATCATGGGGCAGGGCGTTCTGCTTTCGTTTTCACAAGATTTAATAGGATCCCTCAACCATCCAAGCAAGCGAAAGAGAGAGCACCCCTATTATTGATCCATTTTGCCACTTTAATTGGGGAAAAAAGTACATATGGAGAAGTTCATCTCGATCGCAATTCACACGTCACATCCATCCAAAACGTCAGTACTGAATGCACTGCAAGAAAAGATCTTGCACATCCAGCCAAATATTTCTCTTGATTTTAAGCTGAATGTGCTGAACTCGGAAATAGGGATGAAACGCTGTAAAACTAAAAAATGGAAGCTTGATACTTTGATAGGCTGGCGTCCATGGTGACCGACAACATGAGCAGCATCAAGAAGGAGAAGGCAAGATTGCACAAGCATGGTGTATGCACAAAAGGGGCGCATCTGAGCGAGCTTACATTACATTCATACGTACATAAGTTGGTCTTTTGCTATGGCTCGATGTCGTAGTTCGCCGGGGAATGGATCTCCGGGCAGGGCAGGAGAGGGTAGGATTAGGAGGCGGCGATGGCGGCAGCGGCCTTGAAGAGGAGGAAGGAGAGGCGCTCGAGGGAGAAGTAGATGAAGGTGCCGCTGGTGTGGGTGAAGAAGCAGCCGAAATTTGCGCCCACCACGCACTGCCACCCCACCCCGTACCTCTTGTCGAACTCCTGCAACATCAACAAATCGACCAAAAATCATCTCCTCGGCCCTGCGCAATCGATTGATGGATTCAACCAAATCCATGGGGATATTGGAGCACTTGCCGCCTTGATGTGTCCGGCGATGGCGCGGCAGTCGGCGACGTCGAAGAGGTCGAGCGCGCGGGATGCAGCGGACGTGGCCGCCGCCTGCATCCGCGCCGGCATGTCCGTGTCCTCCACCCGCGCCTTCCCCTCCAGCATTGCCGCCTCCTCTCCCACCTAGGAGTACCTACCACTCAACCTCGATTCCTATCGATTCTTGATTCCCCAACGCGAGGACGAGGAGGATGCTCGCTTGCACGGCTGCAGCTCTGAGCCCGAATAAATCGAGGAGAGAGAGAGCCAGAGACAGAGACGGAAAGAGGGAATCAGGGACAAGGAGAAGAGTGGAGGAAGAGGAAAAGATGTCTCCTTTTATTAGGACGCAGGAACATGTCCTTGCAAACCTTATCTTTGGAGGAGCCGCGGTGGCGTCCCCTGGGCCGTTGGTCGGTCCTCCGACTTCCGCTGGCGCTCCACCTCAGCACAACATGCGAGCTAGCGTGCGTCGCAGGCTTGTTGATGGATGAATCCACGGCTACGGCGCCGGCGATCATTAGCGTAACCAAATTACTAATGGTACCACTAATATATCTTAAATGATTAGATCATTTGGGATGAAAAATTTAAAATTTTAGATTTGACACGGATGTTTATATTTGTAATTAATTATTATTTTAGTGATAGATGACAAATCTGTTGATAACAAAGATATATATGAATTACTTAAAGATACGTCAGTTTGGTATAGATCAATACATATCTGTTAGTTTATAGGTAGGAGTATACACGTGTTATATGCCTATGGGCTGTACTACGTTTCTAAAAAAATCATCAATGGTAACTTCCCTGATACGAGCATTAGCGTATGATATGCAGAGAAAAAAAGTTCTTATAAATCATGGTGGTCAGCCAATGAAAGTAGAGAAGGTAGTCGTTGTCTTTTGGCCAATGGTTGCGCTCTGAAACGGAATCTCCGATCGTGCTGGCAATGCCAACTTGGTTGACGCGCCGTATTAGTAGTTAATTAAATTTACATTAAGTATAGAGCTCTCGGGAAAACGTGATCCATCCATCAGCTATGGGTAAGTTTTGTGGACGTTTCCTGCGTGTAGGCACGTGTTGGTTACCGAGATCTGCGGAATGGGCATGTCGTGTACCGACAGAATCTATCCGCAAAGAGAGTGGCAGTGACGTCGAAACCATGCTGTAGATAAGACTGGGAATCCCACGGGATTCTCTAAGGACAAAGCAAGATATTCCTGCAGAGTATCGGGTGTACTAGTAGTAATGCACATTTCAAATAAATATTGTTTTTTACTTCCACGATATTGCGATAGTTCAACGATTTATCAGTGTTATGAGCATCTAACTTCCTGTTTAGTTGCTTTAAAATCCTACAATTTTTTTTTGATTTTGGTCATTTTTTGATTTTAGAATTAATAAGTAGGTGTAAAGTTGACGTGTAAAGATTTTGGATTTAGAAGGATTTTGACAAAAAGGTGTAATTTTTTATCAGTCCGCGCACGCCTACCCCGCGCACGTCTCAGCCGCGCCCGCAATCCTCTATACCCCGCGCATGTCTCGCCGCGCCGCCCGCAATCCTCTATTCCGCATCGCCGCTTCAACTGTCGCGCGCCACCGCAACCCTAATCCGCGGCACTGCCGCAACCACCGAAAACTCATCCTTCCTCTTCTCTTCTCTTCTCCGCGGAGGAGTTGCCGAGATGAGCCAGGGGCGATGGAGGCGGCGGGGTGGCGAGCCTAGTCAAAAGGTGCGATTTGTTCATATATTTCTCCTCATCCTCCCCTCGATTTGCCTGAGGTTATGTCGGTTAGGGGGCAGCGGTGGATTTGAGGGTTTGATTTGGCGCTCCCCATCCCCCTCCCGTGGATCTCCTCCCCCATCGGTGCTTGCTGGTTGGTCTGCTCGGAAACGAGATTGCGATGAGGAGGGTTTGGGGGGTTTTCGGTTGCTCGCCTGCGCCTGCCGGGTTTGGGCGTCGCCGAGGCCGATGTAGTGGAAAATGCTTAGTGTTGCTCCACTATTGTTGGGGTTTCTGCTTCGTTCGTTCTTTGGTCGTCGTTGTCAGAAGCATGCGAGCCTAATAGATTCACTTGCAAACAAACATCACTGTCACTGTGATTTATCTTAGTCGACCTAATAGATTCACTTACCAGATTTTTTTTACTCGGTGCTTCAATTTGTTCACGTTTCATCTCTTCCGTGTGTATTTCATGGAACTACCAGAAGGTATATCTTTGTTATGGAATCAAAAATAGTATAGATTGGAAATGAGAATCTTCTTTCATGTTCCTAGGCAAAAATTTAATCAGTTTTTTGCTAATGGATGAAGGACTGTGGTCCTGCCACCCAGATTGTAGTATTTGGTGGGGTGGTAGCAGATTCACCGGAGAACACCACCATGAGTATCTAGAGTATAGATTTATAATTGTTCTTAAGTTTCAAAAGATATTCATCTTATTTGGGAACTTTGTTAGCTTTCATTTTTTAATTTATCCTTAGGTTTTGTTTAAATTTCACATGTTGATAGAATCTCATGCAGTCTACATTACCCATCTACTAAAAATTTATTAAAATGCTATCTTATATTCGTATGCGGGTGCTCTCTCCCTATCTTATTTCTGCATAATTTATGATCCTATCTTGAACTACATCAATATGGTGACTCCGGGAACGACAATGAGGATGGCTGAAGGGTTACGCGGAGGATACGATAGCTAATAACAAAACTTTTCTACCGCGCAAACCAGAAACCTTGCAAGTAAGGGTCGATAGATCGTTACCGCTTTTCTACCGTGCAAACCAGGAACCTTGCAAGTAAGGGTCGATAGATCGTTATCGGTTGGAGTAGAGTGTAGCGGAAATAGCCAATAAGGAGCTATCCAATCAGGAACAGTACTGGCCGATCACAGCCAATTCGCTGACAGCCGATTCTTCACACAGCCGATTCGCCGAATCGCCTAACCGCAGCCGATCCGATGTAGTCGATTTGCAAATGCCGGAGCCGATCCAACCTAAGACGACTCGTCGAACCGCGCTCACGCTGCCGACTCGCCGCAGCCGCCTCGCTCAGATGCGCCCGACCATAGCCGATCTGTCCGACCACAGCCGATTAGCACCGCAACGTAGCAATGCCTCTACCGGTATCCACACGTCCAGGGATAGAACGCCTGACACCCGTGTGCTAGCACAAGATGCAAGGCTAGGGTTTGGCTCGGGAGTGGGGAGGGTTTCCGTGGAGATCTCAAACTCGCCGACTTCTGAAGCCGCGCGATTAGATTGATTTGGTTCAAGTGCAATCCAATGCCGCAGCTCTCCACCTTTCATCTCTTTATATAGAGTTGTCGGCTGGGCCTATAGGCCCATCGGGACTCTATCCGATCGAATCCCTATTCAATCGAGCCGTATCCAAGTCCAACTCGAATGCCTGTTCTTATCCCCTTAAGCGTGCGACCCTGTAGGTTCAGGTATACTCGGTTTCGGCTCGAGTCCAACTCAGCCGACCGTCAATAGGCGCCTAGCAGCACATATTGACACCATAGTATACAAAAATATAATATCGGCTCTGAACCTGTAATGTGTACACAAATTCCTTTGTCTCACGATACCAATTAAGCTATAGGCAAGATGTGTGCCATCCCTTCAATAGCTTAACCATTCACTCGAACCGTATTGGATTATCTGTCTATTGATTGACTCCTCAATCAACTCGGCATGACCATGCACTTCCATAATCCATTACCTCGAGGGGCCCAGAGATATCTCTCTAGAGGAGGGGTAAATTCCATCTTGATCACTCACATCCCACTTCATGTTTCATAGCAAACCCAAAGATTACTTTTATAACTACCCAGTTACGAAATAGCATTTGGCAGTCCCAAAGTAGGCTACTACACATGTTGGAATCCATGATGATCTCAGGTCTAAGGACTTTGCACCAACACTACTTGAGACCAACTAATGGCACATTAATTCCTATAGTGTCTCATGATGGATCTATCCAACAATGTTCTCTAACATATGTCCATGTATATTGATTTTGTATCTCCATACCATGATCTATGAAACATGATCATCAATCAATAAACATGTCTATCTTAGAATCATATTTGTTCCAACAATATGACATATGATCAGGGATCGTTTAGAAATAGATTCATACATACTGAGTCTCATAAATAAGTCACGTACTTATTGATCAATACAAGATGTCTATTTCATGGAACTGAATAACACTTTATTCATTTATACATAAACATTGACCATGATATTCAACATCTCCATGTTGCCTCTAGGGCATATCACTAACAGTCTACCACTTGCACTAGAGTCAATCATGATAGTATCTAATACCCATTGCTCTTGTGTGCGCCTCATGTTTCAGCTGAGGGAGAGGTTTTGTCAACGGATCGGCTATGTTAAGATCCGTGTGCACTTTGCATATCTTAACATCACTTCTGTCCACAATCTCGCGGATGAGATGATATCGCCGAAGTATGTGTTTGAACTTTTGATGTGACCTGGGCTCATTGGCTTGCGCAATGGCTCCACTATTATCACAATAGAGAGACATTGGACCAGTTGCACTGGTCATCACACCCAGCTCAGAAACAAATTTCTTGATCCAAACAGCCTCCTTTGCAGCTTCTGAAGCAACGATATACTCGGCCTCCGTTGTAGAATCATCAACAGTATCCTGCTTGGAACTTTTCTAGCTGACTGCGCCTCCGTTCAGGCAGAACACGAACCCAGATTGCGATCTATAATCATCCTTGTCCGTTTGGAAGCTAGCATCGGTGTAACCACTTACAATGAGCTCTTCTCCACCTCCATAGACTAGGAACATATCCTTAGATCTTCTCAAGTGCTTAAGGATATTCTTTACGGCAGTCCAGTGACCTTCACCTGGATCTGACTGGTATCTGCTCGTAGCACTCAAAGCGTACGAGACATCTGGACATGTACAAAGCATGGTGTTGGTGATATGGGCCCGGGGGTATGTCAGAGGTATGATATCTGAAAAAAGGAAGGCACCCTTGCCCATCAAGGCGCGCCAAAGATATGTCCTGAATGACCCAAGTGAGTCCTGGCCACGGGCGGTCACGTGGCCGCCCCAAGAGGGGCCTGGCCCGGAGGCCGCCATGCTCCCAAGCGGCAGGGTCCGGGGTTACCCGGAACCCCCATCCCTCACCCCGCACCTCTCTGAGAGAGGGGTGAGTCCAACTGCCAACCACCTCATTTAATGCCTAAAAAGAGAGAGGCTGAGCGCCTGCCCCGCCGCATTTAATGTGATGTGAGGCGCGCCTGTCAGCCGCTCTCATCATCACCCCTTTTCTGCTCGTCACGAGGCAAAGGGGGCATAAAGTCTTTGACTGTGACCGTGGTATGGCAGCACACCCACTCCGCGCACGCCTCCCTCACGCCCCGTCTAGTCGCGTTAAATGCATTAGGCGGCCGCGTGAGAGGGAGAGTATGCGCGCAGGAGGCGTTGCGTCAGCACCTACTCACGAGATGGGCCACTGACCAGTGGGTCCCATCGGAGTAGGTAGGCCGGCCATCACCGCGTCAGCAGCATGGCTGCCACGACGCCCTCCTTTTTCCGCCCACCCCCATGATGTGGCAACAGGAACAAAGGTGGGGGTGGCTTCTCCGACAAGATAAGGCAAGAGCCGCTTCCTCACGTGGAGCGAAGTAGAGGAAATCAGGACTACTGTGGTGTCCCCTTACACTATAAAAGGAGGCCCAAGTTCATCATAAAGGGGGTTCTGTTTCCCGATTCTAATCTCGGTCCTTCAGTTTTTTTGGGGGGTTCCTTCCTTCGGTTCATCAACCTCCAGAGCAACGGCTAGTCCTTAGCAACTCTTGGTCCACCTCCAACATCCCCAAGGAGGATACCATCACATGTCCCTGTAATTCATCCACCATATTACACGAAGAACAGGAGTAGTGTATTACACCTCGTAGGTGGCCCAAACCTGTATAAACCCTTGCGTCCTTGCAGTCTTGATTTTTCCCGGTTTATCAGCGTCATCCCATCTTCATCGCGAGTTTAAGCCTAGATTCACCGCTCCCCTGTGCCAAACCAAAAAGGGGGTCCCTCGGATTCCCCGTGTCGATCTCCGACATCGACAGCTGGCGCGCCAGGTAGGGGGAGCACACTGCATTTTGGTTTAAACTTCCGTATTCCTTTCATTTCTTGCGGAAAACCCTCTCTCTTTCCGTCGACACCATGGTTCACGGCCACGTCCCGTGGTCCGCGTCAGGCTCGCTCGCTACCCGCGAGTGCGACCTGGCCAACAAGGCGGTGGAGGAGGTTGACACGGGCGGACATAGCCCCAACTTCCGCCACCTCCGCTCAGGGGAGGGAAGGCCCTCGTCCCCCTCACCGCCCCAGGCGACTGCGGTAGCAGCTGGGGCCACGCCACCTTCTCTGCCCCCCGATGAAACGGCGGCTGCGGACGGAGGGGGCCAGGTATCCCGTAGGACTGCCAACGCTCCTGCAGGATCCAGGCCACACCAGAGCGGACGTACCGGCGAACCTCGCCGGGGAGACGTCCATCATCGCCTGGAGTTTGGCACGCCTGAGGGCGCCCTCCAGGTGGCGGAAGCTCTTTTGCGCCACCCCCCGGTTACCCCGGGCGAGGGATCCAATGCCAAGTGTTGGTTCGATGACGTGGCGAAGCTGGTAGGCACGGCCCAGCGTCAGCTGGCCGCTGACCTCGCTTCCTCCAGCCACCAACAGCGTGGTTCACATACCGCGGTGAGCTCGTCCTCTCGACGACGGGCTCGAAGGGCAGTGGCTGCTGCGAGGGCGGAAGAGAGCCTCTCAGCAGCAGCCCAACCAGAGGTGCCCCGAGATCTGCTATATGCAGAACGGGACGCCCGCCTTCGCACCGAGCAGCGTCGTGACGAGCGTCGCATGGGGCGGGCTCAGGATTGTGCCTCCTCGTCAGGAGGCGCAACCACTCGGCGAGCGGCCACAGCGGCCCTCCCGCAGGAGGAGCCCCTCAGGGGACGGCGAGCGGCCATGATGGCCCAGCCGCGAGCAGGAGGTCCCATGACGCCCAAAGGGGCCCCACAGCCGTCGTCACCCCCTCCGGCCGGCAACGGCTGCCAGGCCTTAGTTGCCAGCCTCCGTAATGTGCGCTGGCCTAACAAGTTTAGGCCGGCCCTTACGGAGAAATACGATGGCTCGGTGAATCCCACCGAGTTCCTCCAGATCTACACCATAGCCATCGAGGCTGCTGGAGGTGACGAGCACGTCATGGCCAACTTTTTCCCCATGGCGCTCAAGGGCCAGGCCTTCTCCTGGCTAATGAATCTGTCGGCTCAGTCGGTCACCTCTTGGGACGACCTGTGCCGGCAGTTCACCTCTAACTTCCAGGGCACGTACCCGCGCCCGAAGGTGGAGGCAGACCTTCACATGGTCCGACGAGGGGAGGACGAGTCCCTGCGCAAATACATCCAACGTTTTTGCCAGGTACGCAACACCATACCCTCCATCGCTGACCATGCAGTGATCTTCGCCTTTCGGAGTGGTGTATGCCACGACGTTATGTTGGAGAAGATCGAGTCCAAGGCCCCCCAAACCACCATGGAGCTCTTTGAGCTCGCTCACCGGGTGGCCCGTAAGGAGGAGGCTCGGGTTTGGAATCCTAGGAATCCTGCCCCAGCCTCCACCGGCGCTACCCCCTCCGTGTCCCGGGAAGAGCGACTCGAGCGGCGACGGAAGCGCAAGCCAGCGCGCGGTGGCGAGGAGGGTCACGTCTTCGCTGCCGACGGTGCCGAGAAGCCCTCGCGGAAGGGCAAGCCCGCGGGCAACCGCAGGCGCTCCCCGGACCCTCGCCCCCTGGGCCGGGTCGAGGGCAAATGGTGCATGGTGCACCAGACCTCCCACCACGACCTCTCCGAATGCCGCTCGGTCAAGAACTTGGGCGAGCGGGTGCAAAAGTACGAGCAGGAGCAGAGGGAGAATGAGAAGGAAATCTGCCGCAAGGGCAAGGCCCCGGCGGAGCGTTCGGACAATCGGAGAGAGGAGGCTAAAGGTGCGGCCCCCGTCGGAGATGACGATGACGACCTGGGCTACCAAGATCCCCAGCACGTCGCCGCCACCATCGACGGTGGGGCAGGCGCTCAAGTGTCCTGTCGGAGCCTCAAGTCCATGAGGCGCGAGCTCCTCGCGGCTGTGCCGTCCCACGAGGTGGCCCGAAGGTCGCGCTGGGCGGAGGTGCCCATCACCTTCGACCAGACCGATCACCCGGGGAGCATCGCACGTAGCGGCCACTTGCCCTCTTGACCTCCCCCATCATCTGCAACGTCAAGGTCGCCCGAGTCTTAATTGACGGAGGTGCAGCCCTCAATATACTATCCTCGAAGGACTTTGATGCAATCAAGGCCCCGGGAATGGTGCTCGGGCCGTCTTACCCCATCATTTTGGTGACGCCCGGGAAGGTCTGGCCCCTCGGGCAGATCGCTCTGCCGGTCACCTTTGGGGGTCCCGCTAATTTCTGCACCGAGCGGATCGACTTCGATGTGGCGGACCTCAATCTGCCTTACAACGCCGTGCTCGGGAGGGCGGTGTTGGTGAAGTTCATGGCGGCTACCCATTATGCTTACCGCCAGCTTAAGATGCCAGGCCCCGGAGGCCCCATCACCATCCATGCCGACGTTAAAACCGCGCTAGATTGTGTGGAAGCGCACATGGACGACATCGCGGCGGCCGACCGCGTTGAACCCGAGGGCCCTCAAGGGGAGGCCTCGGGTTCCCGGCCCCGAAACAGCATATCACCTCAGCCGATGAGGTGGTAGTCAAGTCTATCCGGTTGGGTGACGACCCCAAGACCGCCAACATTGGCGGCAACTTGGACCCCAAATAGGAAGACGCGCTCGTCTCCTCCTGCGGCGAACGCCGACGTGTTTGCTTGGAAGCCGTCGGATATGCCCGGAGTCCCCAGGGAGGTGATTGAGCATCGACTTGCAGTGCGGCCGGATGCACGACCGGTCCGGCAGAAGGTGAGGCGAGCCCGGAGCGCAGGCGTTCATCCGCGAAGAGGTGACACGGCTCCGGAGGCGGCTTCATCCGAGGAGGTCTTGCATCCGGAGTGGTTGGCGAACCCGGTGGTTGTCCCGAAGGCCAACCACAAGCTGCGCATGTGCATCGACTACACCGACCTCAACAAGGCATGTCCTAAAGACCCCTATCCTCTACCTCGAATAGACCGGATAGTCGACTCCTTTGCGGGGTGCGACCTTTTATGCTTCCTAGATGCATACTACGGTTATCATCGGTTCCGCATGGCTATAGAGGAGGAGAAAACTTCATTTATTACCCCTGTGGGTACCTTTTGCTACATGTCTATGCCCTTTGGTTTGAAGAATGCCATGTCCACTTTTCAACGTGGTGTCCGCATCACGTTGAAAGACCAAATAGGGTGCAATGTTGAGGCGTACGTCGATGATCTCGTGGTCAAATCCCGGGACAAAGAACCTTGCTCCCGGACTTGGCCGAGACATTTGATAACCTCCGGTCCTCCCGCATGAAACTGAAACCAGAAAAATGCTTGTTCGGGGTACCGGCAGGCAAACTGTTGGGGTTTTTGGTCTCTGCCCGAGGCATTGAGGCCAACCCTGCAAAAATAAAAGCGATAGAGGAAATGCGCCCCCCTAGGAAACTCAAGGACGTGCAAAGAATCACTGGTTGTGTAGCTGCCCTGAGTCGTTTCATATCAAGGCTAGGAGAGCGGACGCTCCCTCTATTCAAGCTGCTAAAGCGAACTGGCCCCTTCACTTGGACGGACGAGGCAGAGAAGGCCTTGGGCGAACTCAAGCGCTACCTCTCCTCGCCGCCCGTATTGGTAGCGCCCCAAGAAGGAGAACCCCTCCTTTTATATTTGGCGACGACCCCCTAAGTGATTAGTGCGGCTTTGGTTGTGGAGCACGACGATGAGCTAGACTCTCAGTCACCCCCAGCCCCATCAAACCCGGAGGCAGGAAACCTCAGAATGGTGTTGGCCGAGGAAGCGCCGAACCGGAGGTGGCCCTAGCCCCAGGAGCCGGGGAGACACCGGCCCCTAGTCAGGGGCTCCCGAGGCCCCTTCCACCCGGAGCGGCCACGAGGGCCCGGGAGGTGATGGCCGGCAGCCCTTGACACCGAGATAACCCGTCCCGGTGCACCGAATGCCGCCCTAGCAAAGTAGCTAAGGCCCGCACCAAGGTGCAGCGGCCAATCTACTTTGTCAGCGAGGCGCTACGGGACGCAAAGACACGTTACCCGCAGGCCCAGAAAATGCTCTACGCCGTGCTCGTGGCCTCCAGGAAGCTGTGCCATTATTTCCAGGCACATCGGGTAACGGTAGTCACGTCCTACCCTCTCGGGCAAATCCTGCATAACCGAGAGGGCACGGGACGGGTAGTCAAGTGGGCCATCGAAGCCCGACACACGATCAAGAGCCAGGCCTTGGCCGATTTCATGGCAGAATGGACGCCAACGGCTGATAGCGATCCACCCCCGGGTGAACCCGAGAGTGCGGAGGATCGCGGCCAAGGAACTGCGCACTGGGTGATGAACTTTGACGGTTCACTCACCTTGCACGGGGCGGGGGCAGGCGTGGTGTTAACTTCCCCAACGGGCGACGTGCTCCGGTACATTGTTCGGCTTGACTTCTGGGCAACCAAAAACATGGCCGAATATGAAGGGCTTCTAGCGGGGTTGCGAGCGGCAGCAGGTGTGGGCATCCGCCGTCTGCTAGTCCTCGGGGACTCCCAATTGGTTGTAAACCAAGTTTCCAAGGAGTACCAATGCACCGACCCCCAAATGGAAGCTTATGCCAAGGAAGTACAGCGTATGGAGCGCCATTTCGATGGCCTCGAGCTACGCCATATTCCCAGAAGAGATAACACCCTGGCGGACGAGCTGTCTAGGATCGCATCCGCGTGAGCCCCAGCCCCACCAGGCGCATTCGAAGAAAGGCTCACAGAGCCGTCGGCGCATGTCGAACCGCCCGAAGGGGAATCGGCTGGTCCCGACGCCCTGGACACAGCGAGCCCACCACGGCCCCGCCGGGCCGACATCACGCGCCAGTGGCTTGGATTTTAGAAATCCAGGCGTACCTACAAGACGCGTCATTGCCCGAGCTATGCGAGGAAAGCGAACGCATTGCCCGGACCTCCAAGAGGTACGTGTTGGTAGAAGGGACACTCTACCGACAGGGTGCCAACGGAGTACTCATGAAATGCATCGCTCAAAAACAGGGTCTCGAGCTCCTAGCCGAGATCCATGAAGGTGAATGTGGGGTGCACTCAGCCCCCTGAACCTTGGTGGGAAAGGCATTCCACCAAGGATTTTATTGGCCCACCGCACTAGAGGATGCAACAGACCTCGTGCGGCGGTGCCGAGCGTGCCAATTCCATGCCAAGCAGATGCACCTGCTGGTTCAGGCCCTTCAGACCATCCCGCTCTCGTGGCCGTTCGCGGTCTGGGGGCTAGACATCCTAGGTTCGTTCAAGCAGGCGTGGGGTGGCTGCAAGTTTCTATATGTCGCCATCGACAAATTCACCAAGTGGCCCGAGGCCTATCCAGTTAGTGTCATCGACAAGCATTCGGCTGTGCGGTTCATGAGAGGCATCACGGCAAGGTTTGGGGTCCCCAATAGGCTCATCACCGACAACGGCACCCAGTTCACGAGTGAGCTGTTTGGCGAGTATTGCGATGATATGGGCATCAAGCTCTGTTTCGCCTCTCCCGCCCACCCTCAAAGCAACGGTCAGGCCGAGCGTGCAAACACGAAAATACTGAAAGGCCTCAAGACTAAGACCTACAACGTGCTCAAGAAGCATGGGGACTCGTGGACTGACGAGCTTCCTGCGGTCCTTTGGGCCAATCAGACAACCCCGAGCCGCGCCACCGGGGAAACACCTTTCTTCTTGGTGTATGGAGCCGAGGCAGTCTTGCCTTCCGAGCTCACCCTGGGATCGCCCCGAGCCACATTGTACACCGAAGCAGATCAAGAGCAGCTGCGTCGTGATGACCTGGATTACCTGGAAGAAAGACGACGCCGGGCAGCTTCGCGCGGCCCGCTACCAGCAGAGCCTCCGTCGCTACCATCAAAACAAAGTCAGTCCCCGAGCGCTGCAAGTCAATGATCTCGTCCTACGCCGCGTGCAAACGTGTGTGGGACTGAGCAAATTATCCCCGATGTGGGAGGGGCCATACAAGGTTATTGGCACCCCGTGTCCGGGAGTAGTTCGCCTAGCCACAGAGGACGGCACTCCATTGCCGAACCCGTGGAACATTTCCCACCTGCGCAGGTTTTACCCATAAGCCGCATGGTGAGCTGAAACATACATGGAAGTTCATCCACTGCTTCCGGTGGCATGAACAATAAGTTTGCTGTTACATCCCATATGATTTTCTCGCACAATACCTATTTGTAGTGTGTTTTCCTCCATGTGCTGGAGCATGTACTGCGGATGCGGGTTTCCAATGGTTCCCTGGCCTTGCCCGCCTAAGCCTGAGAGCCCTAAGGGCGTCGAGAGTAGAGCGATGCTGCATACTACCACGCCTGGGGGCAGTCAACGCCTGGGGGCTCGGGTGCGTACTAACACGCTTGTCCCGGCCCCCCGTTGCCGCTGCCCTCGCTGGCCTTTTTATGCCTTTGCTCCTACTCGAAACCCCGAGAAAGGCACCAGCCAACGGCCAGTGCATGCTGCCCGAACCCGGACCAGCCCCCAGCTACATGGGACAAATCATGGCGGAGGACCACGCTACCGTATTCTTGCAATGGCTAAGCTAACTAAGAGTTGAACTACCGTTGGAGCAAAGCAAACAGGCAGAGGCTCGGGCCAACTAACCGCCACTACGTGTGCGCTAAGTTGGTCGGGGGCTCCCAACATATATACATACACATATGGGCTATTGCAATACAAGTTCAACGAGATAAAGGCAAGTTCACTGATATTATAAACAATATTACAAATATCTTGTTCACAAATACAAGTAAAAGCAAAAAGGGGACGGGGGAGTCCTAAGCGCCGGGTTGCTGGGGGCGTTCTCCGGGGGGCTTCCGTCTGGCGAATCTTCGCGGAAAGCGAGCTGGAAGGGCGCCGGAGTGCCGTCAAAACCCACCATAATGAAGTCGACGGCATCTTGGACGCGAAGACGGGCGGCCTTCTCGGTGCCCTCGGGGAAGTCCTCGGTGGGGATGTAGGGGTCGAAGCCGGGGTCGCGGGCTTGATAGATCGCCAGGATGAGAGTAGCGACTTGGCGGGACAAGTCGTATGACGACTCCTTCGCCACCTCGTCGACCTCCTCCAGCACCCTCTTGATCCCCTTAGCCAGCTCATCTATGTGAGTGGATAACCCCCCTAAGGTGGGGACGCCGGTGAGGGGACGAATGACCCCCACCTCGCGGGCTGCGTCCCGAAGTCGCTCGACGGATGAGGCCACGACCCGGAGCGCCAGGCTCAAGGTGTGCTCCAGCTCCGCGATCCGGCGGCGCGCCTCCTCCAGTTCTGGCACCGCGTCGCTGGAGCGGGGGGCCAGCGGGGGCTTCTGCACCTGCGCCTCCGCGTCAATGATCGCCTGCTCCCGGGCGGCCAAGTCTTGCTCCCACCGCTCCAACTCGTCTTGCCGGTGGCCCGAGGCGGCGGCGAGCAGCTGCTCGCGCTCCCAGACGGCCTTCAGGCACCGGGAGGCCTCCTCCCGGGCCTCCAGCACCATCACCTCCCGCCCCTCCACGGTGGCCTCGCGCTCCGCGATGGCCTTCTCCTGGGCGACCGCGTTCGCCTCCTGCGCGACGGAGTCTTCCTCGGCCCTGACGACGGCGGCCTCCCGGTCCTCGACCGCCCGCCACGCCGCCTCTAGAGCCCTCTCCCGCTCCGCCAGGCTGGCCTCGCGGGCCTGGAGGTCGACGTTGGTGCTGGCGGTGGCGGCCTCAGCGTCGCGCAGGGTGCGCTCGCGCTCGTTGAGCCCCTGGGCGCGTTCCCTGAGGTCGCGGATGAACCTCCCGGCGGTGGTGCGGACCCTCTCTTCCGTGGCGGCGGCGGCCTGCTCACGGAAGTCGGTGGCGTGTCGCTCAATGACGGTGTCCTTGAACACCTGGCTGAGCTCCTCCTGGCACTGCTCGATCTCCGCCAACTCCCATCTGCGGACGAGGCCCTCCACCCTCGCCGTGGTCACCAGCTCCTGACGGCCCTCTTCAACTTCAGCCTCCCGCCGCGCCACCGCAACCTCCCTGGTGGCTAAGGCCTGCACCTGGGCCCGGAGCCCTTCCAGGGAGATCACGTTGGCCTCCTCCAGTGCCCTGGATACAACCTCGCTTGCCCGCTATTGCAACCGGACGAGGGGCTCGGTGTCCAGGGCGGCCACGAACCCGGACCGAGCGCCCCCGGATTCAGAGTCGGAGCTCGGCCCGGGATCAGCCACCGACGCGGGGCGGGAAGCCGGATACGCCCCCTGGCCGGAGCCGCCCGCTCCTTGCGTTGGGGGTTCGCGGTGGGCCAGCACAGGCAGAACTAACGGTGGCCGGTGGGGTGACGGCGCCATCCGGCGCGGCGCGGGCGATTGCTATTGTGGCGGCGGCAATGGTTGCCGCGGAGGAGACCCCTGGGGCTGTTCTTCGCCGCCCTCCTTCTGCCTACCCCCTGCGCGTCGAGGCCGCCTCGGCTTGCTCCTCGTGGGCAGCCGGTGCCCGATCTCGGGTGGGCCCTCCTCGGATTGCACCGGATCCGGCCCGAGCCGTGAGGGGCGCCGGACCGGAGGGCTCAAGCGCCCTGAGCCTCTCCTGCGCCTCCTCCTCATAGCCCGAGGCAGAACCGCCCTTGGGTATGACCTTGGGACGAAAATGCCGGTGCTCGTGGCTGGGAGCAAAAAATAAACATAGCATGGGATCAAAAACAAGACAAAAAACGCAAGGGCCCAATGAGCATGTACGTGTCGGCAAGGCGTACCTGCGGGCGGGGTTGAAGTCACAGGAAACCCGTGAGATGGCACGCTTCTTCTTCGCGGGGCCGCTTGGAGGGCTCGCTGCCCCCGCCGACGCTGGAGCCCTGCGGACGGCCTACGCCATGGCACGCTCGCCGTGGGCGTGCTCTGGGCCTCCTCTGTCGTCATCGTCGCCGACGTTGTGGCCGTCCTGGCCCCCGACGGAGTGGCCCCTGGGGGCAGGCCCACCGCCCGCGAGCCTCCCGATCTGCGGGGAGGAGCAGCACGCTCCGCGCCGCCACCACGTGGCGGAGATGGGGGAGGAGCGGGGTCCTCCTCTGACCTCTTCCTCTTTCCATTAGGGTCTGGGGCCCCCGTATCGCTTCGGCCCGGACCCCGGCGGTTCAGCCGCCCGATCGGCACCTGGTCGTCGGCGTCATTGTAGTCGCCGCCCCCGCCCCTGCCCCTCGGGGTAGCGTCCGGCGCTGCTGACGACGAGCCCACGCCATCGCCCACCACCTGTAGCGCGTGCAGGATCTCCGAGCGCGCCGAGTCCTGGCACAACGGCACCAACCCGGGCGGGAGCTGCGTCAGGTCCATCGTCGTGACACCGAGGGTGCGGCGGACTAGGATTGCGAGGTCCCTCTTATCCCAGTTGAAGGCGGCACCCACGTGGGTCCGCATGTCGTCGTTGGGGCCCGTGTACATGTAGGCGGGGCGTGGCCTTTCCTGCAACGGTGCAATGCGTCTCATCTGGAAGTCGCGGAAGACCGCGTGGCTGGACAGGCCTCCCTCCGGAGGTAGCTGATTCACTCCAACACCCCATCCAGCTCCTTCCCGGCTCGCGGACACGCCCCCCCAACTCCTCTGGTTCACTGTGATCCCCGTCGGCAGGGATAGGTGGGGGTGGTCGCCTAGGCTGGTGTAGAACCAGAACACCCTCCAGTTCTCCCACCTGGAGCGAGGGTGGATGTCGATGAAGGGGGTACCGACCGTCCTGTCGTTCCGCGGCTGGATCGCCACGTACCCGACTGCGCTGGGGGAGCCCGTCCGGCACACCCGGAAGAACTGCTGGAAGAGGTGCAGTGAGGGCATCACCCCCACAAACATCTCGCAGGTGTAGGCGAACACGGCGAGGTAGAAGACGGTGTTGGGGGTGAGGTGGTGCAGCCGGAGGTCGTAGAACTCCAGCACGTCGAGAAAGAAGCGGGAGAAGGGCGGCACCAGCCCGACCAATGGTGAAGGAGGCGAAGAACACCATCCTCGTGGGGGGCCACTCCTCCGGGACATCGCCGCCACTGCGCGTGCCGCCCGGTAGGTACTTGTTGAAGAGGCTGCGAGCCTCCGCGGTGCGGACCAAGGATTTGGGGAGCACAGTCCCCGGCTCTAGAGGCGAATCGCGGGCCATCTCAAAGTTGGACGCTGAAGTGCGAAGGGAAAGCCGGTGGCGAGAGGAAGGAGGTGAAGAAGCAAAGGACGCTGGGAAGATGAGAGGCGAAAAGTTGTGAGAGGCGATGGCTGTGAAAAGCGTAGAAACCGATCCCCCTCCACGCGGATCCGTTTTTATAGGCGACCACGGCCCCCTCGAATTCCACGGCATTAATTTCGCCCCACTACCATACTACGCGCCTCCTTGCTTCCGCACCCCTTCGTTTTCCTTTCGCATCCCCTTTGGTTCCCGCGCCGCTTGGATTTCACACCGCCTGGGGTTTCGCGCCCACCAGGCGCACTACGCGGGACGGAGAGAGCTAGGCGGTTTGAATGGGCCCTCGCGCGCGCGGCCCGAATAAACTCGCCCCCCGTCTTGAGAAAGCTTAGCCTAGCGCAGCATCAGTTGATGCGTACCAGCCTCTTGCCATAGCAAGGCACATCCAGTACCCGGGCCCACACACTCAAGGAAATGGCGTTAACCGTGCCCGAGCCCGACTCGGTCCCGGTCAACATCGGGGCTACGTCGGTGATATGGGCCGGGGTATGTCGAGGTAAGATATCGAAAAAGGAAGGCGCCCTTGCCCATCAAGGCACGCCAAAGAAATGTCTTGAATGGACCAAGTGAGTCCCGGCCACGGCGGCCACGTGGCCGCCCAAGAGGGCTGGCCCGAGGCTGCCGGAGGCCGCCGTGCTCCCAGCGGCGAGGTCGGGATCACCGGACCCCGGACGGCGGGTCGGGTTACCGGACCCCATCCTCACCCCGCACCTCTCTGAGAGAGGGGCGAGTCCAACTTCCAACCACCTCATTTAATGCCTAAAAAGAGAGAGGTTGAGCACCTGCCCCGCCGCATTTAATGCGATGTGAGGCGCGCCTGTCAGCCGCTCTCATCATCACCCCTTTTCTGCTCGTCACGAGGCAAAGGGGGCATAAAGTCTTTGACTGCGACCACGGTATGGCAGCACACCCACTCCGTGCACGCCTCCCTCACGCCCCGTCTAGTCGCGTTAAATGCATTAGGTGGCCACGTGAGAGGGAGAGTATGCGCGTAGGAGGCATTGCGTCAGCACCTACTCACGAGATGGGCCACTAACCAGTGGGTCCCATCGGAGTAGGTAGGCCGGCCATCACTGCGTTTGCAGCATGGCTGCCACGGCGCCCGCCTTTTTCTGCCCACTCCCATGACGCGGCAACGGGAACAAAGATGGGGGTGGCTTCTCCGACAAGACAAGGCAAGAGCCGCTCCCTCACGTGGAGCGAAGTAGAGGAAATCAGGACTACTGTGGTGTCCCCTTGCACTATAAAAGGAGGCCCAAGTCCATCATAAAGGGGGTTCTGTTTCCCGATTCTAATCTCGGTCCTTCAATTGTTTTGGGGGGTTCCTTCCTTCGGTTCATCAACCTCCAGAGCAACGGCTAGTCCTTAGCAACTCTTGGTCCACCTCCAACATCCCCAAGGAGGATACCATCACCTGTCCCTGTAATTCATCCACCATATTACACGAAGAACAGGAGTAGGGTATTACACCTCGTAAGTGGCCCGAACCTGTATAAACCCTTGCGTCCTTGCAGTCTTGATTTTTCCCGGTTTATCAGCGTCATCCCATCTTCATCGCGAGTTTAAGCCTAGATTCACCGCTCCCCTGTGTCGAACCAAAAAGGGGTCCCTCAGATTCCCGCGTGTCGATCTCCGACATCGACACATGGCATACATGATGGATCCAATTGCCGAAGCATATGGAACCATACCCATCTTATTCCGCTCATCATGTGTCCGAGAACACTGATTCTTGCTAAGATTAATGCCATGTGACATGGGCAAGAAACCTTTCTTGGAATCGTGCATGTTGAACCTTTTCAACATCTTGTCAATATATGTACTTTGGCTTAATCCAATTAGCCTCTTGGATCTATCTCTATAGATCCGAATGCCCAATATGTATGCTGCCTCCCCTAAATCTTTCATGGAAAAAATATTTTTCAATGAAGACTTGACGAATTCTAGTATAGGGATATCATTTTCAATCAGTAATATGTCATCCACATATAAGATTAGACATGCAATTGCGCTCCCACTGACCTTTTTGTAAACACAGGCCTACTCTTCATTTTTGATAAAACCAAACCCTTTGATTACTTCATCAAAACAAATATTCCAACTCCGAGATGCTTGCTTCAATCCATAAATGGATTTCTGTAGCTTGCATATCTTTATAGGCGATTGTGGATCGACAAAACCCTCTGGTTGTACCATGTATACATCCTCGCTTAGGTTTCCATTTAGGAAAGCCATTTTGACATCTATCTGCCATATCTCATAATCGAAATATGCAGCAATCGCTAGAATAATCCGAATATACTTAAGCATTGCGACGGGCGAGAAGGTTTCATCATAATCAACACCTTGAATCTGTTTAAAACCTTTCGCCACCAATCACGCCTTACAGTTGTGAACATTTCCATCCATGTCGGCCTTTTTCTTAAAAACCCATTTGCACTCAATGGTTTTGACACCATCAGGTGGATCAACCAAGTTCCAAACTTGATTATCATATATGGATTCTATTCGGATTTCATGGCTCCAAGCCACTTGTTGGAATCGGGTCCCACCATTGCTTCCTCATAGGTCTTAGGCTCATCGTTGTCTAACAACAATATATCACGTTGTTCCACACCTGTGTACCTGTTAGGCGCATGACGTGATCTTTCAGACCTCCGTGGGGCTGGTGTATCTACAACAGGTGGCGCAACATCTTGTTCCTCCTGTTGTGGTTCCGTGGTAGCTGAAATATTTTCTAGTGTTTCCTGAACTTCTTCAAGATGCACCCTGCTCCCACTAACCCTTCTTGAAAGAAACTCTTTCTCCAAGAAGACACTGTGTCGGGCGACAAACACTTTGCCTTGTTCCCAATTATAAAAATAATATTCCTTAGTTTCCTTAGGATATCCCACAAAGAAGCACTGTTCAGATTTGGATGTGAGCTTGCCAGACTGTAAACGTTTTACACAAGCCTCACATCCCCAAATTTTGAGAAAAGACAAACTAGGGGGTTGCCCTGTCCATATCTCATATGGTGTCTTTTCAACTGATTTAGATAGAACTCTATTCAGTGTGAACGCAGCTGTTTCAAGAGCATATCTCCAAAAGGATAACGAAAGATCACTTTAGCTCATCGTGGACCGCACCATGTCCAACAAGGTGCGATTTCTCCGTTCGAACACCCCATTCCATTGTGGAGTTCCTGGTGGAGTCAACTGTGGAACAATTCCACAATCTTTCAGATGATTACCAAACTCTTGGCTCAAGTATTCTCCTCCATGATCTGATCGTAGAAACTTGATTGTTTTCCCTAAATGATTCTTTACTTCATTTTGGAATTCTTTGAACCTTTCAAAGGATTCGGACTTATGCCTCATTAAGTAGATATAACCATATCTACTAAAGTCATCGGTGAAGGTAATAAAGTACTGATAACCACCTCTGGCCGTTGAACTCAGGTCCATATACATCAGTATGTACGAGTTCCAACAAGTCATTTGCTCTCTCACTGTGACCCGTGAAAGGTGCCTTTGTCATCTTACCAAGTAAGCAAGACTCACATGTCTCAAATGATTCAAAATCAAAAGAGTGAAGCAATCCATCCTTATGGAGCTTCTTTATGCGTTTTTGATTTATATGGCCTAAGCGACAATGCCAGATAAACGTGGGGTTTGTTTCATTTGGGAGTTGCCTCTCTGTATTAATATTATAGATGGGAGACGCTTCAAGATTCAGAACGTATAATCCATTCATCAATGGAGTATGAAAATAGAACATATCTCTGAGATATATTAAACAACCATTGTCCACTGATCTAAAATAAAATCCTTCCGCTTGCAAACATGAAGCGAAAATAACGTATTGACATAGAGTTAGAACACAATAACAATTATTTAATTCTAAAACTAATCTTGAAGGTAAATGAAGTGATGTAGTCCCGACAACAATTGTAGCAACACTTACTCCATTGCCGACGTGCAGGTTCACCTCGCCTCTTCTCAAGCTTCTACTTCTTCTCATTCCCTGCAACGATTTGAAAATATGAGCTACTAATCCGGTATCAAATACCCAAGAGTCAGTAGGTGAAGTAGCAAGATTAATGTCTATAACATTAATACCAGAAGTAGAAGTCGCACTTTGCTTCTTTTTGAGATCCTCCATGTACTTCTTGCAGTTCCTTTTCCAGTGACCTGTCTTCTTGCAATAAAAGCAAACGGCATCTGATGTCGCTGACCCCTTCTTGCCCTTCTTTGCATTGGAGGCACTCACGATCTCATCGGGAGTTAGTTTCCTCTTGGTGCAAAGTTTTTTGACAGGTGGTTTGCGCTTAGCTTTCTGCATCATCATCACATGATGACCGTTTTTTCTGGATACTCTCCTCAGCCGTCTTTAGCATCCCATGCAATTCAGCCAAGGTCTTATCCATACTGTTCATGTGATAATTTAATATGAACAGCTCAAAGCTCAGAGGGAGTGACTGGAGAATCACATCAGTAGCCAACTCTTGGCTAAGGGGAAAACCTAGTTTTTCCAGACTCTCAATGTAGCCAATCATTTTTGTCACATGCGGACTGACGGGACTCCCCTCAACAAGCCTGCATGCAAACATGGACTTTGAGGTGTTGAACCTCTCGGCCCTAGCTTGGTTCTCAAACATGCCACGCAGTCCCTGAATAATAGTATGAGCATCGCTGCTCTCATATTGCTTCTGAAGCTCAGAGGACATTGTAGCAAGCATGAGATAGCTTATGTCTAAGGAATCATTAGTGTGCTTCTCATAAACCCTCCGTGCAGTAGCAATAGCATTATTAGGCAACTCATCTGGATATGGTACTTCAAGAACGTACTCCTTGCGCTCTTGCTTGAGAATAATTCTCAAGTTGCGATACCAATTCATAAAGTTTGTTCCATTCAATTTTTCTTTCTCGAGAATAGATCGCAAATTAAAGGTACTGGGTGTAGTATTGCTGCCATAGTTCTACAAGAGAAAAAGCAAAGTTTAGCACAATGTTTATGCTATGTCTATTGTTAAACAATTTAACATAAGACTCCCATTACGTATTTTACACCTTTCCTCTAGGTTACGTATTGGGTCAAGATCCACATGTTAGTTAATTTCTAGTGAGCTTTGGCATCACTGCTAGAATATTAGTAACATGGGTAAGCAACACCTTGCTAATCACATCTCTATGTGACTCTTGTTGTTGGTGTGGCATCTCCATGCCCCGGCGCCACCCTATGCCCAAGGCCCAAAACTGTTTTTATAGCCTTGTTAAGTAAACCAAATGCTCCTGCTGTATATGTCCGACATATACCCCCTCGTGTTATGATAGAGAATGGCACTCTGCTTTGGCAGACCCACCATTGACGAGCATAACGGTGACAGGTGCAACATTTGAAAGGACATGATTACCACTTAATTTTGTGAGGGATACTATCCTATCAAACAAACATATCAATATATGAAAGCAAGTAGAATAGTAATTATAGAAATAGTATGGCCCCCTTCACATGGTGATCTCCATCTCCATGCCGGTGTAGAGGATCTCCATCTTCATCACCGTTCTTTCGAGTGTCGAATGCTTGATTTCTTCAAACTAAGCTACTACTATAGAAGCTATAATTGAAGATTACATCGACTCGTAGGTCATGAAAGAATATTACAAGCATTGCACGTAAGAAATAATATTACAGGGATTGCACATATGAAAGAATATTACACACATCACATGCATCTCATACATACAATAGGGTCATACCATCTCAAAGCATTCTCTGCAAAAACAAGTTAGGCGTAGAACGTTTTCTACCTGTCACAGAGATACAGTATCGAGACGACATATAAGGGGGTACGCACACGGCGAGCGAGGGGTCAAGGGGGAAGCCGCCCCCTCACGGGCTTCCGGGCAGCGCCCGAAACACCACACAAAATTCATAGATCCAATCTATGAAATCGCTTACGAAAACCATATCGGCATAATCACATTATGCCGTCCTAATAGACTATCAAGGTAGATGGTTTGCGTAGGCGCGAGGCGACAATCAAGATCGGACTACGAGATAGTTTCGGCATAATCACATTATACCATTCCGATACACTATCAAGGAACGCTATCTCGAAACTGACTCAAACCGAGTTCTATGGATATTGCTTCGACGTAATCACATTACGCCGTTCCGATACACTATCAAGGAACACAATTACCATCAACTCTCCTCAACAGATCCTGTAAAACCGATTGATCTAATCAACCCGTGTGCAAAACTTGTTCCAGATCCAATCTAAAACCCGAACTAAGCAAGATTAGCTCTGGTACCACTGAAGGGTTACGCGGAGGATACGATAGGTAATAACAAAACTTTTCTACCGTGCAAACCAGGAACCTTGCAAGTAAGGGTCGATGGATCGTTACCGATTGGAGTAGAGTGCAACAGAAATAGCCAATCAAGAGCTATTCGATCTGGAACAATACTGGCTAATCATAGCCGATTCGCTGACAGCCGATTCTCCACACAGCCGATTCGTCAAATCGCCTGACCGTAGCCGATCCAATGTAGCCGATTCACCGATCCAACCTCAGCCGACACGCCGAACCACGCTCGCTCAGATGCGCCTGACCACAGCCATCTGTCCGACCGCAGCCGATTAGCACCACAACATAGCAATGTCCCAACCGGTATCCACACGTCCAGGGACAGAACGCCTGACACCCGTGTGCTAGCACAAGATGCAAGGCTAGGGTTTGGCTCGGGAGTGGGGAGGGTTTCCGTGGAGATCTCAAACTCGCCGACTTCTGAAGCCGCGCGATTAGATTGATTTGGTTCAAGTGCAATCCAATGCCGCAGCTCTCCACCCCTCATCCCTTTATATAGAGTTGTCGGCTGGGCCTATAGGCCCATCGGGACTCTATCCGATCGGATCCCTATTTGATCGAGCCGTATCCAAGTCCAACTCAAGTGCCTGTTCTTATCCCCTTAAGCATGCGACCCTGTAGGTTCAGGTATACTCGGTTACGGCTCGAGTCCAACTCAGCCGACCGTCAATAGCGGTGCCTAGCAGCACATATTGACACCATAGTATACAAGAATATAATATCACTCTAAACCTGTGATGTGTACACAAATTCCTTTGCCTCACGATACCAATTAAGCTATAGGCAAGATGTGTGCCATCCCTTCAATAGTTTAACCATTCACTCGAACCGTATCGGATTATCTGTCTGTTGATTGACTCCTCAATCAACTCGGCATGGCCATGCACTTCCATAATCCATTACCTCGAGGGGCCCAGAGATATCTCTCCAAAGAAGGGGCAAATTTCATCTTGATCACTCACATCCCACTCCATGTTTCATAGCAAACCTGAAGACTACTTTTATAACTACCTAGTTACGGAATAGCGTTTGGCAGTCCCAAAGTAGGCTACTACAGATGTTGGAATCCATGATGATCTCAGGTCTAAGGACTTTGCACCAACACTACCTGAGACCAACTAATGGCACATTAATTCCTGTAGTGTCTTATGGTGGGTCTATCCAACAATGTGTTCTCTAACACATGTCCACGCATATTGATTTGTTATCTCCATACCATGATCTATGAGACATGATCATCAATCAATAAACATGCCGATCTTAGAATCATATTTGTTCTAACAATATGACATATGATCAGGGATCGTTTAGAAATAGATTCATACATACCAAGTCTCATAAATAAGTCACGTACTTATTGATCAATACAAGATGTCTATTTCATGGAACTGAATAACACTTTATTCATTTATACATAAATATTGATCATGATATCCAACATCTCTATGTTGCCTCTAGGGCATATCACTAACAATGGCTACATCGACGACGAATGCATAGGCCTATCACAGCCAAATCCATTTTCCACCATCGGCGGGTATGAGTATGGAGTCGAACCTGGTAGTGGCGTTCAAGGAGCTTGGTGGTCGGGGATGGAGGCGCTCGACCTCAACGGTGGTGAAGGGTGGCCTGGAATGGGGACCTACGAGGGCATTCTTCGCTCCGGTCGTCAAGATGGAGGTAGCGCCACCAGCATGCATCCCCATCAGGTTCGTGTCCCTCACCGGAGCGGAAGCCATACCCTCGGATTGCGTGGGGCTCGCAGCGCCGTTGGAGGAGACCCTCAACTTGCTCGAGGCCAAGCTGGAGGTAGAGTGATGCATGGATCTGCATCTAGTGCGCCGACAGGATCCAAGGGCCGCGCTGCACATCGACCTCTGGCTTCAGACAACTTCGCCTATGGTACCGAGGAGTTAGCTAGAGAGTGTGGTGCCATCGGGGAGACGCCTATATTGTGGCTAGGCGTGCTCAAGATCATCCTACAGGAACCGATCATGGACTTCTTCATTGGAACCAAAGTCGAAGGAAGGATGACCATAATTAAGCACTATATTGGGTCGACAACTAGTTCATTTAATAATATGTCTATTGTGTCTGTCAATTGCACTTAGTTGTATCAGTTGTGTCATTCGAACTATGTGGTTTGAACTATGTCATAGTTTCTCTATGTGGTTTGAACTATGTTTCTTATTTGAACTATTCGAATTATGCTTGTGATGTCGATGTTTGGTTCATACACTTCATTTGTTGCCATTTGCAATTGAGTAGTGATGCATGAACCATATACTTGTTTACTTGCATATAGACTGATTTATTGCCTTGTTTTCTGGATAGGAGAGTAGTGAATCAGCTGTCACATGCTAGGATGATCTTTTTGATGATGAATATGACGAGGAATTCTTGAATTTCTTCTTTGATGAGGATGAGAGTGGATACATATACGGTATGTATGAGTATGCTTTGCATGTTGACAAGTACTGCAATAGGGCTGAGTATAGGAAAGTAGCCATGAGTGGTTTGGATTGGGTTGAGAGGAAGCTGACAAATAGAAATGCATGCTACAACATGTTTAGAATGAACCCAACTATCTTCTATCGACTTCATGATCTGTTGGTAGAATCATATGGACTTAAATCTAGTTCCAGGAGTAGTTCAACTGAAGCTCTAGCAATGTTCCTTTGGATGGTTGGAGCTCCATGGTCTGTTACGCAAGCTGAGGATAGATTTGAGAGATCATTAGGCACAGTTCACTCTAATTTTGATAAAGTGTCGGAATGTGTTGTTAAGCTAGCTGCAGACATCATTAAGCTGCTGGACCCACAATTCGTATCAATTCATTCTAGACTGGAAAACCATAAGTTCTATCCCTTCTTCCACAATTGTATAGGAGCAATAGATGGCACTCACATACCTTGTGTGGTGCCAAATAATTTGATGGTTCAGCACATGTGTCGCAAGGGAATGACGACGCAAAATGTGATGGTTGCTTGTGACTTTGACATGAGGTTCACATTCGTACTTGCTGGATGGCCTGGATCTGTACATGACATGAGAGTTTTCAATGATGCCATGACAACGTACAACCATTTCTTTCCACATCCACCGACAGGTACACTCTATAGTATTGTTAATTTTGAGCCTTCTAATTCTATGTTTTGAAACTTACATTACCTTGATGTTGTAGGAAAATTTTATTTGGTGGACTTTGGCTATTCAAACCGTCCAGGTTATCTTGCGCCATATAAGGGAACCAAGTACCATCTTCTGGAGTACCGAGACGGCCCGAAGCCACAAGGTAAAAAGGAGATATTTAACTATGCTCATTCATCTCTTATAAATGTCATTGAAAGGTCATGGAGATATTTAACTATGCTCATTCATCTCTTATAAACGTCGTTGAAAGGTCGTTTGGAGTGTTGAAGATGAAGTGACAAATTTCGGACAAGGTACCAAGTTATCCACCTCATAAGGAAACACAAATAATTGTTGCATGCTTTGTGCTACATAACTTCATTAGAATGAGTAGACTAGTCGATAGAGACTTTGATTTGTGTGATCGTGATCCAGAATATGTGCCTCCGGAAGCCTCGACCAATCAACCACGAGGTAGTCAAGCGCCTGATAGGGATGATTCTGTGCTAATGAATGCATTTCGTGACTCGATTGCCCTTGGTTTGTTAAATCAACAATGAAATTTTCAGAATTTCTGAGGATATGTATGGTACAAATTGCAAAATTTTGTGAGTGTTGTAATATGCTGAACAATATGTGTGCTTGATGTATACATGATAGTCGGTTCATAATATTTTTTCTAGCCGATTCCTAATATTTTTTCTAGCCAGTTCCTAATATTTTGCAAATTGTGCATGCAAACAAAAAAATATTCGGTTAGTAAGCCTTTCCAATAAATGTGCATGCAAACATGAGAAATTTTGCATGCAAAGAGGAGAAATATTGTAATTTGACCGGATGCACTTGTGCATGCATTTGCATGGATCATAATAAATGAACCAAAATAAGCATTTAATACGGGCAAATCTTTCTTTTTTAAATAGCCCAAAAACTTTATACAGGGAACTATTTTTATAAAGTTTACACCAAAACTAGTAAAATTTATACCCAAAATCAGGAACAAAACATGCCCTAAGTACAAATTTAAAGATGTAACAGAGGATTAAATGATGAAGTGAAGGAGAGAAGAGTGGAAAAAAAGAAAGAGACACCCCTCATACAAGAAGCAATCTCTACACAAACTCAGAGCATTAGAGTTATTAGGAATTATATGTTAGATGCAATCTACAATACATGTGATACCTCTCTAACATTATCCTTTCTATATGGTAATTTTATCAATTATTTTATTGAGCCTTTTTTAAAAAATACCAAAATATCCTTAGAAACATACATGATTAACGATTAATTTACCTCATTAGAAGTTTTAAAAATAAAACTTTTTATGTGGTCTCCTTACATAACATAAAAGTTTGTATATAAGTTTTAAGTTTTTCTAGTATATTTATTTTTGGAAAAATATTTTTGTGTGATATATGAGAGAAAATTTGCTTACGCAAAAGATAATAGCATAAAAATATCTTATGTGACATATGAAAGACGTTTTTAATTAAAAACAACAAAAATGTATTTTATATATCATATAACACATAAGTTATATTTAAAAATAGAAATGCAAAAACTTAAAACTTATATATAAACTTTCATGTTGGGTAAGGAGTCACATGAAAATTTTTATATTTTTTTAAACTTCTAATGAGATAAATGGATTGTTAACATTATATGTTCACAAGGATATTTTGAGTATTTTTGAAAAGAAGGCTTAGACCAATAGCGTATTATAGAACAATTGATAAAGTCATCAGTATATTATAGAAAAAGATAATGGTAGTGGCAAATTGTTAAACTCGAACAAAATCAATGATATAAAATAAATTCTCTCTATATATAAAACGTTACTACCACTAATATAAGATCAAGAATGGATGATTATATCTATTATTCACCTTAAAAAATATTATTTCATGTTCGTTCGGATCACAAAATAATTTATAAGAGGAGAGGTGCTAGCCAATTTCGTCAACAACGGAAAAATACCCTATATTTTTTATTTTATGGATGAAATACTCTCTCCGATCAAAAACTTCATTTTTTATCTTGTTCATTTATCAAAAAAGGTAGCCTATGCATTGGAGTTTGAAAAGCTTAGAGACAATTTTATTTAAGTGGGGGACAAATATATTAGAGTTTGAGAAATTGAAAGATATTTTAGTTTTTCTTTTATTTCCTACTAGTACGAGTGACATAGATTAAAAATAAAGTTTTTTTTGAACGGAGATAGGAGTAGTACCGTCATTGTGGTCATGTAGCAATATCACTGTTACATTGGGCACACAAAAGTCGTGAGAAATCAGTCAAGTGGGTCAAGTAGGCATGAAGTTGTGAGACAATGGTAAAGTGGACGAATTGGTTAGCTTTGGATGATAAACCGTATATAAAAACGGGGCAACAAGAAATAATTTGATTGGACCTCTATATTTATATTTAAGTACATTGTATAGGTGTACGTAAACTTGTTAGTTAGTTAGGTGCAATTAAACGTTTGTCTTGACACCGATTAATACGAACACGACCAAAATGGTTTGGCAAGGCTAATCTAACTAAGTTAACATTGATTAGTACATAACGTGCACACTTAGTATGCATGATAGGTTATATTTGTAAACTGGTCTCTATATCCTTCGTCATTGAAATGATGAATTTTATATATTTCTAACCTTGCTCAGTTTTTCATTTCTATGTAATCACTATGTCTTATTCTATCTTTATATTAAATATATATCCAGATAACAACCTTATGATATATGTTTACATCGTAACCTAATCATAACCTAATCAGTATTTAAATCAACAACATTAATCAGGTAGTGTTCATGTGGCCTGGGTTTATACACTCTATATAAGTTCGTGCAATAGATTGCACCCACTTAACTAGTTCATGTATCACTGTTGATGCAAAATTCAATGCAACAAGTTTAGAGCATGTCAGTTAGTTTGATTCTACAACCAATAAAAATAGAAAAGTTAAATTGTAAGGCCGATCAGCTAAAGGATCGATATGATATCATGTGCCTAATTGATGCAGATGGAATTTGGAAAAGCAGCTATGTAACCGATGGATTCTGAATATATAATCTAAAACAAATTATACTATCATTGGCTAAGACTGAATGTTAATAATTTTTTTCTTATTAAAGACAATCTTTATACATCAGACCAAACCGAGATAATATAAGATTAAAAGCAATAAAGATAGAAAATAGACGATCTTGAATATTAACAGATGCAATAATTCAATTGATAGCACAATGATAACTCATTGGCTGAAACTTCGATGAGACTTTGAACAAATCTATCTAACAGATCAAGATATAATAAATAGAATCTAATCAAGACAGTATGAGATTAATGATAAGTTTGATAGATCCAAAAGAGTCGATAAATTACATACAAAGTAATGATATATTGAATCTAGCCAAGATAGTGAAGCAATTTCAAGAAAGAGCCAATATATCGGATAAGTAGAATATCAGACTTAATCGATAAAGTAGTAACTATATTGATACAAGTAAAGTTGATGAAACTTATCATCAGAGATTGAATTCGATGTAACTCAAATCGAAACTAAAAACTCATCGATAACTAATCTATAATGATGATACGATGAAAGTTGTATATTTATATGTTAATAAATTACAAAGATCCAGACATACATATTTATACCACCATCAGGTTGATTCGACATAATTTGATTGGCTCAGGACTTTATTTTCTATAAAAAGGTAAACTAATAAATTTGCCTCGATAGGAAAACTAAAATAAAAACAATTCTAAAACAAGAGACCTTATCAGAATCACGACGTTAATTTCTATCTTTTGACCAACCTTCAAATAATAATTACCAAATTTTACCGTTAATAACTACCAATGTAATTTACTCTTTATATTTCTAGCGGTTTAAAACCCTATTCTTTAAAAAAATTGAAACGTATTAATTAACATTTTTTGTTGGCATTTGCACTTTGCTGAACGATACCTTTATAATGGCCGTCTCAAGATGCATATCTTTTTGCGATAAAAAATTATTCTCATGCTTCCTTGCCACGAACAGTGCCTTAAATACCACAAATTCAACACTGCTACTGCCTTGGCTACTTAATTTCTAACGAACAAATAATACATGACAACCTGTGTACGTGAATTTAAGTTCTAAAATTGATATAAGTACTCGCTAATTATTATTTTAATGACAAAAGATGTATTCATCGACAATGAGAAACTGATTGTGTTAATCTTGAGAAAGACTGGCCTAATCCTTCGAAAATGCTCATAGGTACAAGGTGTAAAGGTGAGTGTAAGTGCATTATGAGCGCATGCATTTTTACTATGTTTTAAAAAAATCAAGACGGTTGAATGTCATGTCTCGATTTTCGTTCAGAATTAAAAATAATTAAATAATTTACTTTCTAAAAATTAAATAAAAAGACAAATTAAATAATCAAGTGAAATTAATTAGGAATCCTTTAAAAATCATGGCTAGAAATATGTTTGAAATATTCTCGCCCTAAAGTATTTTCGAAATTTTCTATGAAATTTTGAAGCTATTTTTGAAATATTCTCCATGCATTAAAGTAGTCTCCGAAATTTTCCATGAAATATTGGAGCTCCAGAAATAATTTTAGCAATACAAAGTTCATTTACGTAATTAAATAAAAAGAAAAATAAAATAAAATTTTAATTCCTGTTCCTGGGCTGAAAGAGGCCTAGTTTCCCTCAAAAGTCTGCTATGCATCCCTTGTGGCCCACGCCACCGATGCCCTTCTCTCTCTCGGCCTAGCCCAGCCTCTCTAGCCCCTTGTGCCCTTCATCCAAAGTCCATTTTGCCTCCCTACGACCGCCCTTCTCTCTCTCCTACCTCGGCGGCCGAGCCCGCTCGAGCGCCGGCCCGTCTGTTCCTCCCGTCCACAAAAGTCCACTTTTCGTCCTCCTCCATCCTGTGCCAATGACAGGTGGGGCCACTACTACAAAAATGCTTATTGGTGTCGCCCAAAAGGTGCTTGGTCAAACCAAATCCACCTATAATGTATATAGGTGGTGGCAAAAGAATAGGTGGCGGTTCGTGTTAAGAACCGCCACCTATAGTCTCAATAGGTGCTGGGTGAACAGTAAAACCGCCACCTATAGTATAGGTGGCGGTTTTACCGTTCACCCAGCACATATTTGAGACTATAGGTGGCGGTTTTCTTGTTTACCCGACCTATTCTTCACGAATATGTGGCGGTTCTTATTACGAACTGCCACCTATAGTATAGGTGGCGGTTTTACTGTTCACCCGACACCTATTTGAGACTATAGGTGGCGGTTTTAGTGTTCACCCGGCACCTATTCTCAGAAAAACACTATTCCCTCGATTAGTACCATATCGCTCGCCGAACCAGAGCAACACCAGCTTAAATAGGTCCGTGCCTCGCTCGCTCGTCGTGTAGAACCGCTCGCTCGTGCCTATAGCTCTATCTCGCGGGCTCGCGCCCGTGTGGAAAAATATGATTGGTCCGGCTAAAGGAGTGGGCCCATAAGAAAAGATTGGGAGCATCTCATTAAATGGTGTTTGGTCCGGTGTTTGGTCCGTATAGGTGTCGGATAAATAGGTATCGGTTCTACATGAACTGACACTTATTTGCCCGAATAGGTGCTGGTCGAAGAACCGACACCAATGACCAAAGTCATTGGTGCCGACCAATAGGTGCCGGTTGGAAAAACCGACACCTAAGGGAGTTTCTCAACCGGCACCTATGTGGCATTCTATACTAGTGGGCCCACCTGTCAGCTTTGTCTCCTTCGGCAAACCCGGCAACCGCCGCTGCTAATCCTGCCCCGGTCTCCTCGCCGCCTCCCCGGGGCTATATACATCATCCCGAGCTCCCCTCCGCCATCCCTTTTTTCCCCAAGCCGCTGCGTCCCCTAGCCACTCTGTCGCCGCTTTTCCCCATCACTGTCGCCGTCTACAGCCTCCGGCCGCGCGCTGCCATAGCCCTAGCCGCCGCCGTGACGCGCCACCACAGCCGCTAGCTTCGTCGTCCTGAGGGCAACCTCGGCCGCCACTTCTTTCCCTCCGATTGCCACCAAGTCATCCCCCTTCCGTGCTCCCGAGGCGCCGCCGTCTTTGGTCGCCTCTGGCCGGCAACCATCGCCGCCCAAGCCGCCGATTTTCCCATCGGCCACCATCGCCACATTTATCGTGATCGCCCGTGCCTCGCCGGCCCTCCGCCTTCGCCGTCCACCGCCGAAACGCCATCGAGCCATCGTCTCGAAGCCAAGCCAGCCGACCATCGATGAGGAACTCCTCCTTATTTCTTTTTTTCCCATCCCTCCTCCTTCCAGCGCCGCTACCCATGTTGTCGTCGCCTCCTGCGTTGCGCATCGCCGCTCCCCGTGTTGTCGATTGCCGCCGACGACCGCGTGCCATCGCTCGCTTGGTCGGCCGGCAGCCTTGGCTGCGCCTGTGCCGCCCGTCGATGCCCAGCCGCACGATTTGCCATGCGATAGATCCTTGGCCATCCGTTTGGCCGCCCGCATGGCAGCCCACGTGGCCACCACGTCGCCGCACCGGCCGCGCGCCACCGTGGACTTGGTCCACGGTGGACCACCCATGGACCGCGCGCACTCTCCCGTCGTCACCGACGTCGCCCTAGCCTTTTCCTTTATAAAAATAATTAATAATTGTGCAATGAATCAATTTAATTTTCATAATTCATTTAAATGGCCTAAAACTTCTAAAATTCATATCTAATTCATACAAACTTCAAATTGGGCTATTCAAACTGTAAAATTTGTCTAAAATTGAGCTCTACATGTTTGTTTACTTTCTATATACTGTTCAAATTGTTTTTATTAGGGTTTTTCCTCGTTTTGCATGCCAACGTGTAGACTCCGCCGTTTCGAAAGTTTGTGCTCGTGAGGAAAAGAGTTCGGAAGATTGTTTGAAGAAGCAAGACAAGTCACACATCCCTCCTTGAGCATGTTGTACCTAATTTACGAAATGTTTTTTGTTTCCAAATAAAATTTCATATTTAGCTAATTACATGGAACAGGGTTTACCTATATGTTCGCTTGAGCCATACCTAATTGTTATCCATTCTTTGTTATCCTTGGGTGATAATCTGATTAGCTTGTGTCACTTTTTTTGACTTTTGCTAGAAATATATATGCTTAGCCATACTTAATTATCACTATCTCATTTAATGGGATAATTACACTATCTACATTTAGCTTCTGAGGAGCTACGAGCTCAAAACACCTGGCCATACTCAGTGGTCATAATTAACCAACTAAAATGTGACTTAATGGTGCGTTGTGGGTGCATGATTTTGCTTGTCGCACCCATGATAATTAAGGACCGATTCATGGGAAACCCTGGAAGACTAACAGAGCTTACCAAGTGCTTACCACAAGCCAGAATGGGCAACTGTTGGACTTGTAGTATAGCTCTTCCCTAGCTGACGTTTCTAGGCGAGGGTGGGTGTGATGGAGTTGGGTCGGCCGAGGCAGTCGGTTGATCAGCTTCCGGATTCACCGTGGCATGAGGAGGGGCTGCCCACTGCCTTTTTAGGGGTGGGGACGAAACCCAAGGTGTGGTGCGCTTGGTTAGGAGGAGTTATGCGAAGGGTATTGTCATGATTTTCCCCTTTGAAGTATCGTAACGATACTTCTGGGCATGGCAACATGTGTGTAATCGTATTTTGTGGGTACAGTTGCGTACCTCTGATCATAGTAAAACTATTCGAATAGTCGTGCCCGCGGTCATGGGCGATCGACCAGATTCACCATAATTAGTCTCACCCTTAATTATTTGACGTAATAAACTGGTTTAATTCAGGTGGAATGGTTGGGCATGTTCAACGTGGTTGTAGTGTTGTTCAGTGGAGATTTAATCGTGACCTAATTAATCAACTGTTTCACTGTTTTTAAACTAGAAAGGTTTTGAACCGCTTTTCTGCAAATAGCCACAAGCCTCCCTTTGCCTTCCCTAGCATGTCTGCATCACTGGTGTGGCTTGTTGAGTATGGTGGTTGTACTCAATCTCGCTATTTTCCTCCCTTTCAGAAGTCTAGAACTTCTGAGCTGAAGACGGTGTTAGAGGACCAAGGCTCAGACCCCAGTTGAGTTTGCCTGTGGACTAGAGCTGAAGCCCTGCTAGAATCGCCTTTTTCTGTTGTTGCTGCTTTCTTTTGGGTGTGAGGACTAAGTGCCTCTTCTATAAGTATTTTATGCTTTATTTTATGTTTGGATCTGTTTTATTGATTTGTTATTTTGTATGCCCTCGTTGATTCCTGGACAGGAATTTAATACACAAAATAGTCTGAAAATTTGGGATAAATTTCTGAGCGTGACATGAATTCAACCACTAAATTACTATATATGAATTTAGCCTACGAACAAAGGAATAAATTCACTTTAGGTCGCTCAATTTGTCGCTGAGTCTGGAATTCGTCCCTTATCCAAAATACCAGGTATAACCCATCCTCCAACTCACAATATCATGCCAACTTTGATCCCTCGGTAGTATAGTGGCCAGTTTTAGCTGACGTGATGAGTGGGATACATGTGAGCTCCACTTGTTAGCGACCAACTCTTCTCCCTCTTCTCTCTTCCCTCTCTTCCTCATCTCTCATATTGATGCTTGAGCTTGATGGCGAGGAGGTGGTGGTAGGCCCCTCTCTCTCCCCATTGTTCCTCTTTGGCGGCGGCGGTGTAGAGGTATCGGCAGCGGACGAGAGCAAAGGAAGACCGACGCCCACGATGGCGCCGCCGACCATCTCTCCCACGCTTGTCGTTGTTGTTGGCTCGTCTCCTATTGCCGCTGCCAGGGCTTTGGGGTAGATTCGCCACATGGAGGAAGGAGATGAAGGGAGCTCGTCGGCAATGGCAGGGATCTCTCTCCACCTCCGTTGCTCCGCTCGGCCTCAACCCACTGCCTCTGGGGAGCTAGCAGCCCCGCCGCTCTTTCTCCGCCTGGCCTCGCTCCCATTGGTCCTTGCACTCCCTCCTCCACCCTTTCTCGACCCAAGGAGCTTCGCCACATCCTTTCACACTCCGCCTCTTGTACCAGTGCTGCTCCACCGCTCCAAATCAAGGAGCGGCGATGCACCACCACCTAGGTGCCCCGAGTCCAACATGGAGCATTGCATCCATCCGCATCCCCGCTGCCACGATCGTGCGAGCGAGAAGCGTGGTCGCCTGCGCTAATGTTGGCGAGGACATCGCGGAGTGGTAGGCAAGTGGAGGCGCGTAGATGCCGAGCGAAAGGTCAAGCCCCACGAGATGGTCGCCTCCTCCGCTCACTCATGCAGTCATGCGTGCGGATCTCGCGCACTAGGCGCTCCTGCTATTTGGCTTGCTCAAGTCCGCCCCGTCCCCACCACCACCGCACATGTCGCTGCCCTCAGTGCTCTCCGCCATGCCGTTCAGCTTCCAGAGGTGGAGCGATCGGGCGTGCACGCCCAGACCCAGCGGTTGCTCCATAGCTAGCAGGGAGAGAGGGAGAAACATGGGAGAGAGGAGACATAGATGAGGGAGAAGAGTTGGTCGTTGACATGTGGGGCCCACGTGGGTCCCACTCGTCATGTCAGCTAAAACTGGCCACTATACTGCCGAGGGACCAAAGTTGACACGGTATTGTGAATTGGAGGATGGGCTATACCTAGAATTTCGGTTAGCAAATGAATTTGAGACTCAGCGACAAATTGAGAGACCTAAAGTGAACTTACTCCACGAACAAATTCAGAAGACCTACTCCGCATCAACAAATTTCGCCCATGGCTGAATTCAGCCCACCGCTTTTTCAACAAGTCCTATGAATGAATTTAGACTACATCTCATTGAGATTTGAGCCCACCACTAAATTTGGTCCGGTGATTTTCCATCAACGAATTCAGCCTACTAATGAATTCGGCCTATCTGCTACTTCTCTCCAACGAATTCAGTCCACGCATCAATTCTACCCAGCTCCTTCTCATCAACGAATTCAGCCCATCTATGGACATGAGTGAATTAGGCCTAGGATTTCCCATGAATGAAATCGGTTTATTAACAGCCATCAAAGATAAGCCCACTACCAGCTTGAATGAATTGGTCCTAGGAATGAATTAGTCAGAAATCCAGCCACAAAAGATTTGGGTATTCTTTTGGTCCACAAGAATGTCATATAGTGAAGAATTGGTGATCTTTGAGATCATCTTCCATCTTCGCTTTCATTGATAAAGATTCTATTGGGAACGAAATAATCGCATCATCATTCATCGTGTGCTCTGAATTCCTTCCTCTAGGCATTTATTCCTTATTCCGAAAAGCAGCACAGGGAACTAAAAGTAGCTGGTGGGATAAGGATATATTTTTTTGTCAAGGCTTGTCATCTACTCTTCTCATTCCATAAAAAACAAACCTACTACTACGAATCTATCACATCTCGTATTAGGTTTATTTTTTATGAAATGGAGGGAGTAGATTTTAACAAAAGGCAAAATTGTTTTCGAAAGTACATAAAATTCGTGGTTCACTTTAATAGCATCAAAATCTCCTCTACACTTAAAGTGAGCATAACTTAACTGGTAAAGTTTCTGGTAGTGAAATCTGTCCATCCTATCTTAAGATCCACGAAATCACTTTACGACGGACAATGAGCGCCAGAAGAAAATTATGTAAGACCTCAATCCTTTGCTTCTTAACTGCCACATGTCCGGCTGTCTGCAGGAATCTTATAGCACCCATCTTCTACCTCCAACTCAAGTGCCCAAATTTCCCCTTCTGTCTCCATTCCACTCTCCCCACCTCCCCTTCCTCTCTTCTCCTCGGCTGGAGCCCTCCATCTCCAAAGTGAAAACATGCTCCATGCTGCATCCTCTTGCTCCTCGGCTGGAGCCCAAAATCTGGTGCGAGAACATGCTCCCCCGCTGCCTCCTCCTCACAATCATGGCGTGGGATGCAACATGGTGCAGGAGTAGCATGCCTAATCGAGACTGAGTAAGTGTGTTCGTTACAAGGGAGCATGGTAAGTGTGCCATCTCGTGCCCCCACGGTTGAACGAGGTCATCGCCGTCGCCACCGTTGCTACAAATCAGACTCCGGCCAAAATTTGGGCCTCCTACTGGGAAGAAAAAGAGGAAGGGAGGTAGTGAGAGTGGAAAGGAGAGAGGGAGAATAGTTGGGTGAGCTCGCCATCCCGTGCCCATGGAACGTATTCCACATGCGAAGATGCGGCTCCGTTGCTCTATTAGATGAGAAGCAGATAAGGGAGAGAGAAGAGGAGATAGGGGAAAAGAAATAAACACTTGAGCTAGAGGTAGAAGATGAGTGCTCTAACATTCGTGTGGACACGTGCCATTTGTCGACGTGTGGGTCGGCAGTCCTCCAAGGGGGCTACTCGAGGAGGTGAAAGAATGGTCGGGACATTTCACCAATGGATCTGATGGTCGACTCAAGAGCAATGTGAGCCAAGATTTTTAGACAGGTTCGGTCCTCCTGGAGGATAGCAAACCTACGTCATGTGTTCTTTGTTGGGGTGGTGTATGAACAGAGTTTGAGTACAATGGACAAGGCCAGAGCCAGAGAGAGTCTAACCCCCTTGCACGCACCCCTGCCTTCCCCTTTTATACTCCAAGGAGGGGGCAATTACAATGGACTTGGCGCGCAAGAAAGTTTTGCCCTAAAGTACAAAGCAAGTATAGGGTAAAGCTGAAAACAAAAACAAAAATCACCTTGGGATTTGTCCGTCGTGGGTGTCTTACGCGCAGTCCTGCCTCGAGATCCACCAAGGCAGGTATCTTGTGCGCAGTCTTGTCGGGTGATGATCGTCTTCTGTCAACCTGTCCCCTGTTTTGTCATGTTTGTGAGGCTTGCGAAAGAAGCCTGCTTCCCGAGGAGGGGCGGCTGACCTCCATCCTGGTCGGGGCCATACACGAAGGTTGGACTAAGGAGACGAGGCCAGGCCAGGGGGCCATGGTCGACCTCACCAACCACTCCCGAGGTCGGATCCCGACCCCAGTCCGGAGACGTCCGGTCCAGTTCGCTCGGCCTCCTTTATTTGGTTTGGGCTAACCCGGGTGGTACCCTCCATAGCAGCCCCCGGGTGAATGGGACATTCTGCCCTAGGATCTGAGTTGTCTCATACATGGATTTCAGGTCGGTCTTTGAAACTCTTCAAGAGTATTCGGGTAGGGGCACCAGTCAGGTGCACCTGCCAGGTGTAGCCCCCAAGCCTGGGGTCGGATGACACATTCGAGCCTAGGGTCAAGCATCATCCATCAACCCTTGGCGGTGCGAGATTATATGGAGTGCTTGAGGCAGGAGCACCGGACAGGTGCACCTGCCAGGTATAGCCCCCGAGCCTGGGGCTGGATGGTACATTCAGGCCTAGGGTCAAGCATCATGCATCAACCCCCGATAGCAGTATGATTGCATAGTCGGCTCGGTGTCAGCCAGTGGGCTTAGCGAACCCTCACCCGATAGCCAATGGTAGCCGGCAAGATCGAATAAAACGTAGCTCAGAGGCAAGTAGCATTCGGTGACGTGGGAAAAGCCATGGCCCGGAGGTCGGTGGCGGTCGGCGAGGTCGGAGAGGCCATAGCCCAAAGGCTGATGGCGGTCGGCGTCTCCGAGGCTGACGTCGAGGTCATTTATGCCCAGGTCGAGCCAACAGTGGAGAAGATCATCGCCGGGATGTCCCTGTAGATAGGCTAACTTGTAATAGTCCCTAGGGTAGATAGGCAAAGTCAGTCCGAGTCGAAATATGTAAGGTTTAAACATTGGATGTAATGAAGCCCAAACTTTTGCTATGATTGGAGAGAAGTTTTTATATTTTGCCACGAAATATTTGTTAATTTCATGCCTTCTATTTGCTTTGTGTTTGACCTCAGGTTCGAGCGGCTTGGGCCCTCGACAGCGCATGGCTGGGGGGCTTCAAGTCGTGCTCGAGCCACTTAGTCATGTACATGCGAACAGGTGCGCGGAGAAATTAAGATATAGGCGGCCGAGCCCCCGAGCACTTTTGCGTAGTACCCATCTGTTAACGCTAGAATTTGGTAAGCCCCGGTGTGCCCATCGGCTCAGTGTTCATATTGGCTCAAAGCTAGTATCGGCTTAGAGTTCTGCATCGGCCTATGGGGATTGTCTTATCAACATCATCGGCTAAAGTTCATATCAGCTCAAAGCTAGTATCAGCTTAGCTGCAGCAGCCGATGAGGCTTTTTATCTTATCAACATCTGAAGCAGTCCGATTCGGTTTGGAAAGATCTTATTCAGAAGAGACCAAGTTCAGGGAGGATGCGGCTTGTATCTATTAATTAGGAAGAGTTTGTTAGTTTTCTATTTTATCTTTAGGAAAGTGTGTTAGTGTCCAATAAGGACTCGGTTTGTTTCCTTTTATCTTTAGGAAAGTTTGAATTGTAATCTGTTAGGATCTTTGTTAGCCTACGAGTATAAATATGTAAGCCCGGGGTTCATGTAATTATCTCTCGATCAATACACTTTGGCGCATCGCCACCTTTTACTTTTTCTACTTTATCCATCATCCGACGGAACTTGGCATCCGACGCGGGGTTGCATGAGCTTTGATCTCCAACGAAGGGGTAAGTCCAATGTCCCGCTAGCCCAGGTATATCATCTCTATTTTTAGTTTCATTACTGTTTATAGACACATCGGCTTAGTTAGGACTTTCTCGGTTAGGTCCAATATTCTGATCAAGTTGATGTTTCTTTAAACATAATATCACTTTAGATAGATTTGTTATGTCCATCACATTAGATAGATATATCGGCTCATTGAGTATTAGATTATCATATACAATCTCGTGTTGCATCGGTTAGGTCCGACCTACTAGATTGTTGTTGATAATCTAAGTCTCGTTAAGCTGATAGGTTCATGCTAATGTTTCATCGAAGGGTTAGCCGGTCTTAACTGATGTGTTAAATTTTCCTTTGATGGTTTTACTATCTTGGTTAAATTTAATACATGACCACTTTGATCGGTGTCATATCGGTTGGTCTAAATCTATCAGGCAACCGTCAACCTTATGCTGCATCGATTAGGTCCGACCTATGAGGTTATGGTTGTAAGGTAGATTTATTTAAGTCAGTAGGCATCAATCATTGTTTCATCGGGGTTTTAGCCGATAAATTATCTGGATGTTGCATCGGCTTACAAGGATTATATATAAGTTGGATTTAGCCGATTGCAGGAAAGGTTCAGTGACTACTTAATTATTTGGATTTAATGACATCGACCTCCAGCCAATGTATGCTTTGACCATCGAATCGTATTTATTCTATCATAGCATTATCTGCTGATTGGTTTATTATCTTATTACATTATGTCGGAGACACCCCGGACATTCCATTATATTTGCTAGATGAGTTGAAACACTTCAGCCCATCTAACAAGTATAATGAAACATCCGATGTCCCGAGAGAGGGTTAAATGAGACATTGCTGGGCCTTTAGCCTGCCAGTCAACTTCAGCCTGAAGTGTGCCCGTCAAACCACTCAGGAGACTTGACAAGATGGCTAAAGATCTAAAATATCTCAATTATTCCTAACTCATACTCATGTGAATCTAGCTCCCAGGATGTGTGCTAAATTCACACTTTCTTCTCTAGCATGAGTATACAAAGGAAATACATCTAAAGCAAGAAGTAATTATGGATTACATCAATATTATTATTATTACATATGCCGACCGACCAAATTTCTATACTAATCAGAGTACAGCGAACAACGGTGGATTTAGTACCCACCCACAAGCACACCGACTAGGGGTTTACCCCATTAAGTTCAATTCCTAAAAGAAAGCAAATAGGAAAACCCGCATCGTCCTCGAGCTAAGTCTAAAACCTTCAAACAAAATGGATATTCCAGTGGTAAGAGTTAGTATATTAAACAACTTAATATACTGGCGCACACAATCAAACCTAACATACTACATGTGAGGTTTATATTTCAAAGAAGGCTATATAGGTGGCTCATTTTCAGCATAAAGCAAGTTTTGTTTCGCAATTCTTTTACAAAAGAGTTGTTGCTTCAATTAACAAAGACAAGTTTTAGGTTTCATCATTAATTAAGTGTGGTTCCATCATAACATTACCTTGTCATCCTCCATGACAACAAGTCGCAATATATATATATATATATACATCATCACTCGTACACGACTCAACACATTTTGTTGAATATACATGAACTCATTTTTAAAACAATTGAGTCTATACTCATGCCACTTCACCAAAACGCTCTTGACCGTGACCACGGCTAATCGATTAGTCTTATTAACTCTATAGAGTCTATACAGCTTTACCCACATGAAGTGAATCGCTCTAGTTTATTTGGTACCCATCAGTACCACCATACACTACACATTGAGTATAGTCTAGAGGTCACCACGAAGCCTTTACAATACTTAGCCCCTAGCCTTGCACCAACACGATACGTGTTTCCTCCATCCTAGGTCATACTGGAAATGTGACCTAGAACCGTTAAGTGGTGGACCCACGCCTTAACGCCGTGGTGGCGGACACGATAGGAACCCACCCACGTGGCACGATATCATTGTATTGGACAGACTGAGTCGCCTAAACTACCACATCGGTGGTAAATAGGAAGTTCCTCTGGGATATTCGAACCCATACACTTTGGCCTACCGTAATGCAAGGCTAGGTGCTAAATAGGTTACTTGGCTAAGGCTATCCCATACTAGCATATGTGGATGTACGGTAAACTTTACGTTGGTGACACAATTTCGGTCCTTACGGACTCGGGCAAACACTCCCCCTATCGGCAATGCAAATACATCAATTGCATGCCACTTGCCGTCCAAGTCAAAACCACATTTTCACACACTTTAGTTCGCAAATAACCATCAAATTCAACCCATTCCAGTAAGGGTTCATTTTAACAAAATTCACATATTACATATATATAGATGGAACAAATATTGCAAAAATTCTAGGCGAGGTTAAGCAAGTAGTCGCAAACTGCATATATAATCCCATTTGATCACAAAGAAAGTACTCTATCCATTCCTAGGGATACAATCAGCAAGGATTTCAATTATCAAGATAGGCAATGCAGCAAGTAGGTCACATCTACCATACCCAAGTTTTAAAATACCAAAATAGTCTAAGTTCTCATACAATCTTGCAAACAAATAATTTCATCCCTCAAAACATGGGATTCAATGTATTCAAAGGAAAGGAGGGGAAGAACTTGCGTTGGTTGTTATAAATCTTCCTGGGATGAGTTAGAATATCAGTCTTCTCACCGTCGCGAAATTATTCACTAAGAGAAAATATCGGTAACGAATAAATACCAAAACGTGTAAAAATTTAAAATGCTCTAAAATGCATGAGTTCACTAGAGTGGTTATGTTCTGTGTGGATATGATTTATGGTGAAGTAATCTCTATTTTATCTCTTTTATTTGGAAGTTATTAATTTTGAAACTTGCTCAGTGTAGGGTAGGATTTAATTAAGTATTAGTCCAAACTGTTTTTACCTATTGACTTATATTAACCTTGACCTTCCTGAGGTGAAGTAAAATGTTTTATAGGTCTAATGCAATTTATTTCACAATTTTTAGAGCTATAATGAATTTATTAGGTGTTTTACAAAGCCATAACATGTTTTGAGCCTATAGTATTCTATAAATGTGGCCCTGGGGTTTTAGGTCCAGATCTTGTTATTTTGCTTATGGGGATGGAAAGTGGATGATGTAGCTAATAAAATTAATCCTAATTGCAAAGGATTTTTGGGGTCTAAATTGCTTCTCTAAATATATCTTCTATACTAAGAAAAGTCACTATGGTAAGTGTCTAACATATTAATCTATGTCTTGCCTTTAGGGCTGATGGTGCTAGGTCTTGGTAAACTTGGAATGTAAATGGAGGCTCACTGGTCCTCATATCCTATTTCTAATATACCTAGAGCTAGGATTCAATTTATGTTGAGACAAATCATATATGTGCGTATATGCACACTTGCTAGCCTATTTATGACTATTAGCTCCTAGGCTATCTATTTAGAGTTTTTCTTACATATTTAGTATATGAGTTGACACATTTTGTTTTACCAAATTGAAGTCTATATCTTGTTGGTCCTAAAGAAACTTAGTTTTTCCTTAAAACGGATTTAAAATAAATTTTATATGTAAATCTTGTAAGGTGAGGGGTGCAGTAATCCATTAGTTTCATTCATAATTACCTTAAGGGATTATACTACACAGAAGTCATATGGTTTTATTTTACATTTTAAAAGTACAGGTTTGAGTGATTCTACAGGATTTAAGTTTACTCAAAAAGATGGTAAATTGAATTTTTAATAAATCCCTGAAGATTGACTGTCCTAAAGTGTATCATTTTCCCAACACTAGTTTTACAAGCATTTGACCTAAGGGATGTATACATTTTTATTTACCCAGTCATAGAAGGTGAGGTGAGGTATCTATGGAATTTGGGTTTGCTAAAATTGAAGCTAATTTGAATTTTCTAGAGATTTTACAAGTTTTCACATGGTGTATGTGTGGTCTGCCCTATTTGAATTTTTGGGACAAATCTTGTGCAGTAAGGTCCATGTTTTATGGTCCTACATTAAAGTTCAATACATAGGAAATCTACAGAAATTTGTCCCATTCAAAAATGTGTTCAAATGAATTTTATATGGATTTTCTAAGTGAGGTTTTGCTCCTTGTGAAAAATTTCCAACCTCTGCCATTTCTTTTTTATTGTCTCTTCTGTATGTGGGGCCCACCAGTCAGTCACTGCTGGTTTGAGAGGGAGGCCCTTCGTGCACGAAGGGTGGGACCCGATTGCCAGAGAGACAAAGGGGGAGAAGAGAGCAGGGCTCTGGCGACCGGAGTCCCTTCTCGGCCTCACCGGCAACGAACGGCGGCTCGGCCGGGGAAATGCCCAAAAAACAAAAACGTAGAGGAGGAGATGGCAAAGCAAATGGTGGCATTCTCATTGTCTGCGGTGGTCGGTGTCGAGCTGGCAACGAGCGTGAGCTGCAGTGCGTGTTCGGGTGCTGGGTACAATTAAGCTAGAGACCAAATGGTGACGAAGCAATGCATGTATAAGCATCCATGAGTGGCATGGAAGCTTACCCAAGGGTGCAGGCGGCTTGGTGAAGCTCGGGTGGTCCTGGCATCGTGAAGAACCGTCGGCGGCGGTGGCGAAAACGGCAAACTCAACCCGGTCGATGTTTCGCCAAGAAAAGATGGTCGTGAGGTCACTATGGTTCCCAAGATGGTTCATGAGCAAGTAATCGAACAATGGCTCACCGGAGAGGCGGGATTTGATGGCGGCGGTTCTCGGCCGGACTTGGGGAAGACGATGCCGATCTCCCGTTGCACGGTCCTTCGGCTTGATTCCTTCGAGGTGGTGGCTCCTGGAGTCGTGGTGATGACGGTGGCGCAAGGGTTCGACCGGTCTCGGCCTACATTGTCCGGAACGGCGACGACGGCGCGGCAGCGATGCTCGGTTCGTGCTCCCGACTCCGGTGGGACACGACGGCGTTCCCGTAGCTACAATGAACAAAAGGGAACGGTGTCAACAGCGAAATTGCTCGGCATTGCGTGGAGGTTATGGAACGTGAAAAAGAGAGGGATGACCGTGGCTCCCCTGCGATGGCGGCCTTCGTCTTCCTTGCGGCCGGCGATGGAGGAGAGGGGTAAATGGTGAGACTGGGCTTTCTCCCTTGGTTTGCTTGGCTCCGGGCTGAGTCGTGGTGTTGGGCGATCGAGGCGTGGAGGTTTTTGTGCGACGGAGAGGAAGGACATGGCGTCGACACCTCACGGCCACGCGTCGGCGAGCTTCGAGTGCGGTCGGCTCGGGCTCCCGCGGCCTTCGGCGGTGGAGAGGAGAGGGACCAAGTGGAGGCTAGCTGCAGGTGCTGACAGTGGGTCCAACCCCGTGGTAGCCTAGGCAGAGAAGTGGAGGATGGGTAGACAAACGGGTACAATTGGTTTATAGTTGAATTTTTCGAATTTCCTTACATCTCCAACTTGACAGCTTCATAACTTGTGGTGTGGGTTTTGTAAATTCCTGAAAATTTTTTTGTAGTTAGGGAAGCAATCATAGAATCCATTTTATTTGGTTTCACACAAATATCACTCACAGTTTGATCACAATAATTCAACAAAGTTTGGGTATTTTAAATCTTGTTTGAATTTTAGGAGGCCCAAACAGTCAAGAAAAATTCTATAAAAATTATATTTCATTATGGTATTTAACCTAGTATTTGAATAAATTATTTCCTATATTACCTTATTTGAATTTTAATTCACTTTTGGGTGAGACATGGTTTTAGCCGATTAAGGGTATTTATACGCCCCTTGCATTACTGTCTTGTTTTATCTGTTTGGGGCAACAAAGTTATTTATCAAATTGAGCTAAAATCATACTGGGTTGAATATAATGTGGGGCACCTACATGGATTGTGGAGATTATGGCAATCGGATACCCTTATGGCAAGCTTGTCCCTGGTAATAGGGATAGGTTACTCCTACTAATTATGTAAACCGGCTATGACTTGGGTGTTACGTTGCCGATCAAATAAGGCAATGGCTCATAGTTGTAATTTGGTAAGATTGAGGAAACCAACTTAGAGTATGATAGGGTTTTCTACTTGTAAGCCCGCCCCCCAAGACTATATAAGGGGGGTAAGGGGTGTCCCTTGAGGGATATGAGATTCAGGAGATCAGATTCATGAGCAACAGATCTTGAGATCAATAAACACTCGGCGGATTGAATCCCCGAAACAGGAGTAGGGTATTACCTAACGAGAGGGCCTGAACCTGTCTAAACCTTGTCTTCCACTTAACCCATTGTGCTTGGCGATCTTGACTGTACCCCCAAATTTCTATTGCCGAAACCAAGTTTCGATAGTTGGCGCGCCAGGTAGGGGCCCGTGCGTCAAGACTTCTTCTTCAATCTCGCCGCAAGCATGATGGGATCTTCATCGAGCATCGACGACTTCGCCGCCAAAGGATTCAACAAACTCTCCTTCCACGACTCGGATTCGGACCAGTCGGGAGGGGGAACTCGCTCGGCGTCGTTCGGGTTACCGAACAACGCCGAGATCTACGACAAAGCTTTGACTTCCAAGTTGGAGTCCATCCACTCGGAAGGAGGAATCAACTCGGCACCGTTCGGATTACCAAACGCCGCTGAGATCTACAGCCATCCTCTGACCTCCCCGTCGGAATCCATCCACTCGGGAGGAGAAACCCTCTCGGCACCGTTTGGGTTACCAAACGCCGCTGAGATCTATTGCAAACTCCTATCTTCCGAGTCGAAATCAACTCACTCGGAAGAACCGCCGTCATCAAGCTACGACCCGGACTGGAACGATCCAGATTCAAGCGATCCGGGTTCAAGGGAAGTCGCCGTCATCCTCCAACCATTCTGGTCATGCTCATCCACGGAGCTCGATGAGTACCTCAGCTCTTCAGATTTCGATGACCTCTACGGCAACTCCACGGACGAGGCCAACGACTCCGACTTCGACAAGGACTACGATCCTAGGTGCTTCAACGTTCTCATAGCTAAGGAGGCCGAGACCGACTCGGCCATGGCCCGCAGGATCGCAGAAGAAGAACAAGCCAGGCTTGAGCAGGAGTGCAAGCTAGCAAAGGAGGAGAATAGGCGCAAGGAAGAGGTCGACAGGAGGAAGCGAGACCTGAGGGCGACCGGGCGATCCGCTCGGGAGGCCATACTTCAGACGCGAGTTGAGAACACCAACATTTTCCAGACGCCTCAACAGAACGCCATTGCCGCCCTCACCCTCCTCGACACTGTTATCGAAGCAGCACCCGCTACGGTAACACCAATCTTGGACAATATCAAGACCATCGTCGCGGCCACAACCAATTTCTCCCCCTCCACCTCAGCACGAAGGCTGACTGAATCCGTCGCTGAAACACCCGACGGAAGCTGGCTCCTGCCGCCACAGTTGAAGGACTACAGGCGGCCCGAGCAAGCCAAGACAGCCACTAGGTCAAGAGACCCACGCCACGAGACAACACGGAGGCAACAAGAGCAATCGGCCGACTCCTGCGAAAAACGGCATGGACGACCACCTGTCCACGATCGGGTCTGCCGCAGCAACAACTCCGACTACCGAAGCAGCCTACAACGGACCCCGCCGAGTGATCTGAGGGAAGTCCTCAACCGACGCTACCAAGAGCGCGAGCAGCGCTCCTATGAAGACCGAAGGAGATCGCCCGACCGCAACGACGACCGAGTACCTGCGTTCACTCGGGACCTGCGCCGAGTGCATTGGCCGAGTGGTTTTAACTCGACAGGAATCGAGAAGTACGACGGAAAGACCGACCCCAAGTCGTGGCTGACCATGTACACCCTCGCCATCCGCGCAGCAGGAGGAGACAACAAGGCCATGGCCAATTACTTGCCTGTCGCCCTCGCCAACTCAGCCAGGAACTGGCTCACGAGCTTGCCAAGGGGCTCGATTGGCTTGTGGAGTGAGCTCCGGGACCACTTCATCGCCAATTTCCAGGGCACTTCTGAAAGGCATGGGACCCACTTTGACCTCTACAACGTCATCTAGAAGCCAGACGAGCCGCTGAAGGATTACATTCGACGCTTCTCGGAAAAGCGCAACAAGATCCCCAACATCACCGACGACATCATAATTGCCGCCTTCCAGAAGGGAGTCCGCGACGAGTTGCTGATCGAAAAGTTTGGGCGTAAGCCACCGAAGACGGTAAAGCAAATGTTCGAGACGGCGAACTCCTACGCCAAATCCAACGACGCAATCAAGGCGACGTGGCAAGATCGGCCTAACAAAAGGGACGACAAGCAGTCGGGGGGAAGCCGACATCCTAAGAAGGATAACAGCAACAACAATCATGGCTAGAAAGATCGTAAGCGTCGGCCCGAGGACCTGGTTGCCACAACGTCCAACTCTCAACGCCGTCCCCGGGTCGCTGCCTACGACACGATCATGGACGCTCAGTGCACGCATCATCCAAATCACAAGCATGTGGCCAAGGATTGCTTTATCTACAAGCAGTTTGCCGAACAATACGCGACACAGCTAAACAAGAAGCCGACTGACGAAGCCGGCCCATCGGGAATCAAGAAGAACAACCCAACTGGAAATTCAGAACCTTTCCAAGACGTCGTGGGCGAGCTGAATCACATCTTCGGGGGGCCGCAGGCTTATGAGTCCAAGAGGAAGCAAAAGTTGACGAACCGCGAGGTCAACGCGGCACAACCCAAAGTCCCACAATTTCTATGGTGGTCGGAGGTGGCCATCACGTTTAACCGCTCGGATCATCCTGACCGAGTGGTTCACCCAGGGCGCTATCCCCTGGTACTAGACCCGGTGGTTTGAAACATAAAGCTGAACCACGTCCTCATTGATGGGGGCAGCGCCCTCAATATCCTGTTCGCCAAGACCCTGGACGAGATGCAGATTCCAAGATCCGAGTTGAACGCAAGCTCAGCCCCCTTCCACGGAGTTATCCCGGGGCTGTCATCTACGCCACTCGGGCACATCGCCCTTCCAGTCACCTTCGGAGTTCAGGAGAACTTCCGGACGGAGAACATCACCTTCGAGGTGGCCGACTTCGAGATGGCCTACCACGCAATCATTGAAAGGCCTATGCTCGCCAAGTTCATGGCAATACCACACTACACCTACTTCTGCATGAAGATGCCTGGCCCCAACGGCGTCATCACACTGCGCAGCGACGTCAAACAAGCCTTCACCTGCGACAAAGAAAGCTGCAATATGGCCCAATCTCGTGAGAGATCACGTGGCCAGGAAGAAATCCAACTGGCTGCATCAACATCTGAAAAGGGTGAAATCCCTACGAAGAAAATAGCCAAGTCAAGACAAGGCGACGCCAAAACGAAGAAAATCTCCCTTGATCCATCGGATCCTTCCAAAACCGCTGTAATCAGCGCTGAGCTAGATCCTAAATAGGAAAGCGTGCTCGTCACCTTCCTCCGAAATAATAAAGAGGTTTTTGCTTGGAAACCATCTGATATGCCTGGAATTCCTAGGGAGGTGATCGAGCACTCTTTGCACATCAAAGATGACGCGAAACCTATCAAACAACGATTACACCGTTTTGCTTAGGATCGAAAAGATGCCATCAAGGAAGAACTCACAAAACTCTTAGCCGCCGGTTTCATCAAAGAAGTCCTCCATCCCGATGGTGGCTAACCCGGTCCTGGTCCGGAAGAAGACAGGCAATGGCGCATGTGCGTTGACTACACCGACCTCAAAAAAGCCTGCCCTAAAGATCCATTCGGATTGCCTCGCATCGACCAAGTCATAGATTCAACAGCCGGCTGCCAGCTCTTGAGTTTTCTGGACTGTTACTCGGGCTACCATCAGATCAGCTTGAAGGAATCCGACTGCTTGAAGACATCATTCATCACGCCATTTGGAGCTTACTGCTACATCACGATGCCCTTCGGTCTAAAGAACGTCGGAGCCACGTACCAACGCATGATCCAGAGATGCTTTCAGATGCAAATTGGGAAAAATGTGGAAGCTTATGTCGATGATGTCGTCATCAAGACCAAGCAGAAGGAAGACCTGATTGTCGACTTAGAAGAAACCTTCGCAAACATTCGGGCCTACAGAATGAAGTTGAACCCGGAGAAGTGCTCGTTCGGTGTGCCATCAGGCAAACTGCTCGGCTTCATGGTGTCCCATCGCGGCATTGAAGCTAACCCAGAGAAAATCAACGCTATTTTGCATATGAAGCCCCCGAGTAACCAAAAAGATGTCCAGAAGCTCAATGGCTACACGGCGGCGCTAAGCCGATTCATCTCCCGACTCGGCGAGCGAGGCATGCCTTTCTTCAGGCTACTGAACAAAATCGATGACTTCCAATGGACCATGGAAGCCCACAAAGCCTTTGAAGATTTCAAAGAGTTTCTCACGACGCCGCCCGTCCTAGCCTCACCTCAGCCTCAGGAACCCCTGCTACTGTATGTCTTAGCTACTCACCAAGTGGTCAGCACGGTTCTCGTCGTTGAGCATGAGGAAGAAGGACGAGTCCACAAGATTCAAAGGCCAATCTACTTCGTTAGCGAAGTGCTGGCAGGAGCCAAGATTCGTTACCCCCAAGTATAAAAATTGTTATATGGTGTTCTGATAACCGCACGGAAATTGGCGCACTATTTTCAGGGTCACTCGGTCACCGTCGTCACTTCCTTTCCACTCGGCGATGTCATCCATAACCGGGAGGCGACTGGGCGCATCGCAAAGTGGGCTCTGGAATTGTTGCCACTGGACTTAACTTTCAAGGCGAAGACGTCTATAAAGTCACAAGCCCTGGCGGATTTCCTGGCCGAGTGGACCGAACAACAACAAGACGTACCTAGGGAAGACCTACAATACTGGACCATGCACATTGACAGATCCAAGAGGATCACTGGCTTGAGAGCGGGAGTCGTGCTGATCTCCCCGACTGGAGAAAGGCTACGATATGTTCTTCACATTCATTTCTCCGCCTCACACAACGTCGCCAAGTACGAAGCCCTGCTGCATGGCTGCGACTTGCTTGTTTCACTCGGGATACGACGGTTGGTTGTGAAAGGAGATTCCCAGCTGGTCGTCAACCAAGTGATGAAAGACTGGTCCTGTTTAAACGACACCATGGAAGCCTATCGGTAAGAAGTTCGCAAGCTTGAAGATAGGTTTGATGGACTGGAGCTATCCCATGTCTTGAGAAACAACAATGAGGCAGCTGACGAGTTGGCGCAGTTCGGGTCCAAGCGAGAAACCACCCCAACAGACGTTTTCGTAGAGCATCTCTATGAGCCGACTGTTGTAGCAAAGCCAACTCCCAACGAGCAAGCTGCAAATCAAGTCGCCATGCTCGACGCCGACTCGAGGGCACCGCTCATCAAATTTTTAACTCAGCAAGAGTTGTCGGAAGACCGGGATGAGGCAGAACGAGTCCAATGTCGTCGTCAAGGCTATGTCATGGTCGACTCCGAATTATACAAGAGAAGCCCTTCTGGAGTCCTAATGAGATGTATCACGCCTGAAGAAGGATGGCAACTACTCCAAGATATCCACTCGGGTGTATGCGGAAGTCATGCGGCGGCACGCACTTTGGTTGGCAAAGCCTACAGACAAGGTTTCTTCTGGCGTACGGTGGTCTCTGATGCTGACAAAGTGGTTCGCACGTGTGAGGGCTGCCAGTTCTTCGCTCGGCAGAGCCATGTTCCAGCGCAAGAGCTACAAATGATTCCATTATCTTGGCCGTTCACGGTATGGGGCTTGGATATGGTCGGCCCATTCGAGAAGGCTCCAAGAGGATTCACACATCTGTTCATTGCAATCGACAAGTTTTTAAAGTGGATTGAGACTAAGCCGGTTGCTACGATCACCACTGACAAGGCACGGGACTTCATCCTCAACATCGTGCACCGGTTTGGTGTCCCAAACAGAATTATAACAGACAATGGAACTCAATTCACAAGGGGCGTTTTCAAGGAATTCTATGAAGACTTTGGCATCAAAATCTGCTATGCATCAGTTGCACACCCTAAAAGCAACAGACAAGTTGAACGTGCCAATGGCATGGATCTTCAAGGCATCAAGGCCCGAGTGTTCGACAGGCTAAATCCTTATGTCGGCAAATGGGTTCAAGAGCTGCCCTCGGTCCTATGGTCACTACGGACTACGCCCAGTCGGGCTACCAGCCAAACTCCTTTCTTCCTGGTTTACGGGGCAGAAGCCATGTTGCCGAATGAAATGGAGTATGAATCTCTTCGAGTCTGGAGTTTTAACGACGAGCGCTATGATCAAGACCGAGTGGATGACCTAACCCGACTGGAAGAGGCCCGTGTGGCAGCCTTGATCCAGTCGACAAGATATCTTCAAGGACTTAGACGATACCATAGTCGCAATGTTCGGGTGCGAGCTTTCATTGTCGGTGATTTGGTTCTACACAAGATCCAAACCACCAAAGACCGTCACAAATTATCTCCACTATGGAAAGGACCATACATAATCGTTGAGGTGACTCAACCAGGAGCATATCGACTAAAGCGTGAAGATGGATCCATGGTGAAGAACTCCTGGAATATCTAACATCTTGGACGATACTATGCTTAAATTGCTTTAAGTTTTATGTTATTCTCGAGTACCAACCTCAAGCAAGATGACTTCTTGAGTGGACAGTCGGGGGCTGCACATGTGTCAATAAAGCATGGTTTCCTTCGACAACTTGTGTATATTTGGTTTATCATTGTTCAGTGTTTTGATTCGAGTTCAATTGATAAGGACTGAGGATTTTTTGATGACCTAATCAAGCTTAGGCTTGGTGACAGTCGGACAAAAATTACTTAATAAATCTTCTATGAGGACTCGAGTCAAGGCGTTAACATAAATAAGCCAGATATCTACAAGTTCACATCAGAGTTTATAAACAACATTCACAAAGCCATCAAGATCGAAAGTTGTTAACTACATCAGCAGCTACCTTTTTAGCCGACTCCTGGGCTTCACTAATCAACTCTAAGGCCTACTCATCCGAAGTACCATCGGCAAAGCCTTCCCCGACTAAGTCAACATCTATCCGAGGATAGAGTTGTCAGTGATATGCCCTAGAGGCAACATGGAGATGTTGGATATCACGTCAATGTTTATGTATTTATGAATAAAGTATTATTCAGTTCCATGAAATAGACATCTTGTATTGATCAATAAGTACGTGACTTATTTATGAGACTCGATATGCATGAATCTATTTCTAAATGATCCCCGATCATATGTCATATTATTGGAACTAATAGGATTCTAAGATCAACATGTCTATTGATTGATGATCATGTCTCATAGATCATGGGTATGGAGATACCAAATCAATACACATGGACATATGTGTTGGAGAACACATTGTTGGATAGACCCACCATGAGACACTACAGAATTAATGTGCCATTAGTTGGTCTCGGGTAGTGTTGGTACAAAGTCCTTAGACCCGAGATCACCATGGATTCCAACATGTGTAGTAGCCTACTTTGGGACTACCAAACGCTATTCCATAACCGGGTAGTTATAAAGATAGTTTTCGGGTTATCTACGAAACATGGAGTGAGATGTGAGTGATCAAGATGGAATTTGCCCCTCCTTTGGAGAGATATTTCGGGCCCTCGAGGTTGGATTATGGAAATGCATGGCCATGCTAAGTTGATTGAGTCAATCAACGACGGATAATCCAATACGGTTCGAGTGAAAGGTTAAGCTATTGAAGGGATGGCACACATCTTGCCTATAGCTTAACGGTATCGTGAGGCAAAGGGATTTGTGTACACATTACAGGTTCGAGCCGATATTATTCTTGTATACTATGGTGTCAATATGTGCGCTAGGCACCACGTTGACGGGTCGGCCGAGGTGGACTCGAGCCGACGATCGGCTAAGTTAGACTATAGCCGAGATCGAGTATACCGAACCTACTGTGGTCGCACGCTTAAGGGGATAGAATAGATATTCGAGTTTGACTCGGATACGGCTCGATCGGATAGGGATCCGATCGGATAGAGTCCTATGGGCTTATGACGTGTGGGCGGCCAACTCTATGAGATACGGATGAGATCCGATTCAAAATAGAGTCCTAATCGGCCACTAGTCCCAGTCGGCCAACTCTATATAAAGGAGGGAGGGGTGGAGAGCTGCGACATGTCAATTGCATCGCGTGCAACAGAAGTCGCCGAGATCAATCTCCACGGAAACCCTCCCCACTTTCGAGCCAAACCCTAGCCTTGCATCGCGTGCTAGCACACGGGTGTACGGCGTTCTGTCCCCGGACGTGTGGATACCGGTAGAGGCGCTGCTACGTTGCGCGCTGTTGATCGGCTTCGGATCGGCTGCAATCGGAGCGAGCGATCGGCTGCGGTCGGGCGCATCGGAGCGAGGCGTGAGAACGCGGCCGGACGACTCGAATCGGCTGATTGGCGAATCGGCTGTCTCCGGGAATCGGCTACACTGTTCCGGATCGGATTGCCCTGATTGGCTATTCCGCTGCACTCTACTCCAATCGGTAACGATCTATCGGCCCTTACTTGCAAGTGTTCCTGGTTTGCGCGGTAAAAGTTTTTGTTTTCGGCTAGCGTAGCCTCCGCGTAACCCTTCGGTGGTATCGAGCTAATCTTGCTTAGTTTGGGTTTTAGATTGGATCCGGAACAAGTTTTATGCACGGGTTGATTAGATCAATCGGTTTTACGGGATTTGTTGAGGAGAGTTCATGGTAATTGCGTTCCTTGATAGTGTATCGGAACGGCGTAATGTGATTACGTCGAAGCAATATCCATAGAACTCGGTTTGAGTCAGCTTCGAGATAGCGTTCCTTGATAGTGTATCGGAACGGTATAATGTGATTATGCCGAAGCTATCTCGTATCCGATCTTGTTAGCTGCCTCACGCCTACGCAAACCATCTCCCTTGATAGTGTATCGGGACGACATAATATGATTATGCCGACATGGTGCGTGTGCGTACCCCCTTATAGGTTGTCTCGATGCCGAATCTCTGCGATAGGTAGAAAACGTTTCTACGCCTAACTTTTTTTGGAGAGAATGCTTTGAGATGGTATGGCCCTATTGTATGTATGAGATGCATGTGATGCATGTAATATTCTTTCATATGTGCAATCCTGTAATATTCTTTCATACGTGCAATGCTTGTAATATTCTTTCACGACTGCGAGTCGATGTAATCTTCAATTAAAGCTTCTATAGTAGTAGCTTAGTTTGAAGAAATCAGGCATTCGGCACTCGGAAGAACGGTGATGAAGATGGAGATCCTCGTGCCGACATGGAGATGGAGATCACCATGTGAAGGGGGCCATACTATTTCATTATATGCTATTCTACCCGCTTTCATATATGTGATATGTTTGTTTGATAGGATAGCATCCCTCGCAAAATTAAGTAGTAATGATGCCCTTCCAAATGTTGCACCCGTCACCGTTATGCTCGTCAATGGTGGGTCTGCCAAAGCAGAGTGCCATTCTCTATCATAACACGAGGGGGTATATGTCAGACATATACATGCAGGAGCATTTGGTTTACTTAACAAGGCTATCAAAACAGTTTTGGGCCTTGGGGCATAGGTTGGGGCCGGGGCATGGAGATGCCACACCAACAACAAGAGTCACATAGAGATGTGATTAGCAAGGAGTTGCTTACCGATGTTATTAATTTTCTAGCAGTGATGCCAAAGCTCACTAGAACATTAGTTAACATGTGGCTCTTGACCCAATACGTAACCTAGAGGGAAGGTGGAAAATACGTAATGGGAGTCTAATGTTAAATTGTTTAACAATAGACATAGCATAAAACATTGTGCTAAACTTTGCTTTTTCTGTTGTAGAATAAATGGCGGCTAATACTACACCTAGTACCTTTAATTTGCGATCTATTCTCGAAAAGGAAAAATTAAATGGAACAAACTTTATGGATTGGTATCGCAACTTGAGAATTGTTCTCAAGCAAGAGCGTAAGGAGTACGTTCTTGAAGTACCCTATCCTGAGGATTTGCCAAATAATGCCACTGCAACTGCACGGAGAGGTTACAAGAAGCACACTAATGATGCCCAAGATATAAGCTGTCTCATGCTTGCTACAATGTCCCCCGAGCTTCGAAGCAATATGAGAGCAGCGATGCTCACACTAATATTGGGGACTGCGTGGCATGTTTGAGAACCAAGCTCGGGCCGAGAGGTTCAACACCTCAAAGTCCTTGTTTGCGTGCGGTGCTTGTTGAGGGGAATCCCGTCCGCATGTGATAAAGATGATTGGCTATATCGAGAGTCTTGAGAAACTAGGTTTCCCTCTTAGCCAAGAGTTGGCTACGACGTGATTCTCCGCCGCTCCCTCCGAGCTTCGAGCCATTCATATTAAATTATCACATGAACAATATGGATAGAACCTTGGCTGAATTGCATGGGATGCTAAAGACAGAGGAGAGTATCCAGAAAACGGTCATCATGTGATGATGATGCGAAGGCTAAGCGCAAACCACCGTCAAGAAGCTTTGCACCAAGAGGAAGATAACTCCCGATGAGATCGCGAGTGCCTCCAATGCAAAGAAGGGCAAGAAGGGGTCGGCGGCATCGATGCCGTTTGCTTCTATTGCAAGGAGACATGCCTGGAAGAGGCGCAAGAAGTACATGGAGGATCTCAAAAAGAAGCAAAGTACGACTTCGCTTCAGGTATTAATGTTATAGACATTAATCTTTCTACTTCACCTACCGACTCTTGGGTATTTGATACCGGATCGTAGCTCATATTTGCAAATCGTTGCAAGGAATGAGAAGAAGTAGAGGATTGAGAAGGGGCGAGGTGAACCCGCGTCGGCAATGGAGCAAGCGTTGCTACGCTTCTGTTGGCAAAGTACCACTTCATCTACCTTCGGATTAGTTTTGGAATTAAATAATTGTTATTGTATTCCAACACTATGTCAAAACGTAATTTCCGCTTCATGTTTGCAAGCGGAAGGATATGATTTTAGATCAATGAACAATGGTTGTTCAATATATCTCGAGATATGTTCTATTTTCATGCTCCATTGGTGAATGGATTATACGTTTTGAATCTTGAAGCGTCTCCCATCTATAACATTAATACGTAAAGGCAACTCTCTAATGATATAAACCCCACATTTATCCGGCATTGTCGCTTAGGCCATATAAATAAGAAACGCATGGAGAAGCTCCATAAGGATGGATTGCTTCACTCTTTTGATTTTGAATCATTTGAGACATGTGAGTCTTGTTTACTTGGTAAGATGACAAAGGCACCTTTCACGGGACATAGTGAGAGAGCAAGTGACTTATTGGCACTCGTACGTACCGATGTATGTGGACCAATGAGCTCAACGGCCGAGGTGGTTATCAATACTTCATTACCTTTACCGATGACTTTAGTAGATATGGTTATATCTACTTAATGAGGCATAAGTCCGAATCCTTTGAAAAGTTCAAAGAATTCCAGAATGAAGTTCAGAATCATTTAGGGAAAACAATCAAGTTTCTACGATCGATCGTGGAGGAGAATACTTGAGCCAAGAGTTTGGTAATCATCCGAAAGATTGTGGAATTGTTCCACGTTGACTCCGCCAGAACTCCACAATGGAATAGGGTGTCCGAACGGAGAAATCGCACCTTGTTGGACATGGTGCGGTCGATGATGAGCCAAAGTGATCTTCCGTTATCCTTCGGGGATATGCTCTTGAAACATTGCGCTCACACTAAATAGAGTTCCATCTAAGTCGTTGAAAAGACACCATATGAGATATGGACAGGGCAACCCCTAGTTTGTTTTTTCTCAAAATTTGGGGATGCGAAGCTTATGTAAAACGTTTACGATCGACAAGCTCACACCCAAATCGACAAGTGCTTCTTTGTGGGATATCCTAAGGAAACCAAGGGATATTACTTTTATAATCGGGAACAAGGCAAAGTGTTTGTCGCCCGACACGGTGTCTTCTTGGAGAAAGAGTTTCTTTCAAGAAGGGTTAGTGGGAGCAGGGTGCATCTTGAAGAAGTTCAAGAAACATCGAAAATGTTTCAGCGACCACAGAACCACAACGGGAGGAGCAAAGTGTTGCGCCACCGTTGTAGATACACCAGCCCCACGGAGGTCAAAGATCACGTCGTGCGCCCGACGTATACATACAAAGGAACAACGTGATATATTGTTGTTGGACAACGATGAACCTAAGACCTATGAGGAAGCGATGGTGGGACCCGATTCCAACAAATGGCTTGGAGCCATGAAATCCGAAATAGAATCCATGTATGACAATCAAGTTTGGAACTTGGTTGATCCACCGATGGTGTCAAAACCATTGAGTGTAAATGGGTTTTTAAGAAAAAGGCCGATATGGATGGAAATGTTCACATCTATAAGGCGCGATTGGTGGCAAAAGGTTTTAAACAAATTCAAGAAGTTGATTATGATGAAACCTTCTCGCCCGTCACAATGCTTAAATCTATTCGGATTATCCTAGCGATTGCTGCATATTTCGATGAGATATGGCGAGATGGATGTCAAAACGGCTTTCCTAAATGGAAACCTAAGCGAGGATGTATACATGATACAACCTTAGGGTTTTGTTGATCCAGAATCGCTCGGAAAGATATGCAAGCTACGAAATCCATTTATGGATTGAAGCAAGCATCTCGGAGTTGGAATATTCGTTTTGATGAAGTAATCAAAGGGTTTGGTTTCATCAAAAATGAAGAAGAGGCCTGTGTTTACAAAAAGGTCAGTGGGAGCGCAATTGTATTTCTAATCTTATATGTGGATGACATATTGTTGATTGGAAATGATATCCCTATGCTAGAATCCGTCAAGTCTTCATTGAAAAATAGTTTTTCCATGAAAGACTTAGGGAGGCAAGACATACATATTGGGCATTCAGATCTATAGAGATAGATCCAAGAGGCTAATTGGATTAAGCCAAAGTATATACATTGACAAGGTGTTGAAAAGGTTCAACATGCATGATTCCAAGAAAGGTTTCTTGCCCATGTCACATGGCATTAATCTTAGCAAGAATCGGTGTCCTCGGACACATGATGAGCGGAATAAGATGGGTATGGTTCCATATGCTTCGGCAATTGGATCCATCATGTATGCCATGCTTTGTACACGCCTGATGTCTCGTACGCTTTGAGTGCTACGAGCGAGATACGCGTCGATCCAGTGAAGGTCACGGACTACCGTAAAGAATATCCTTAAGTACTTGAGAAGAACTAAGGATATGTTCCTAGTCTATGGAGGTGAAGAAGAGCTCGTTGTAAGTGGTTACACCGATGCTAGCTTCCAAACAGACAAGGATGATTATAGATCGTAATCTGGGTTCGTGTTCTGCCTGAACGGAGGCGCAATACCGGAAGAGTTCCAAGGGATACCGTTGCTGATTCTACAACGAAGGCCGAGTACATTGCCGCTTCGGAAGCTGCAAAGGAGGCTGTTTGGATCAAGAAATTCGTTTCTAAGCTTGGTGTGATGACTAGTACGACTGGTCCAATGTCTCTCTATTGTGATAATAGTGGAGCCATTGCGCAAGCCAAGGAGCCAAGGTCACATCAGAAGTCCAAACACATACTTCGGCGATATCATCTCATCCGCGAGATAGTGGACAGGGGTGATGTCAAGATATGCAAAGTGCACACGGATCTCAACATAGCCGATCTGCTGACAAAACCTCTCCCTCAGCCGAAGCATGAGGCGCACACAGTTTGATCACAATAATTCAACAAAGTTTGGGTATTTTAAATCTTGTTTGAATTTTTAGGAGGCCCAAACAGTCAAGAAAAATTCTATAAAAATTATATTTCATTATGGTATTTAACCTAGTATTTGAATAAATTATTTCCTATATTACCTTATTTGAATTTTAATTCACTTTTGGGTGAGACATGGTTTTAGCCGATTAAGGGTATTTATACGCCCTTGCATTACCGTCTTGTTTTATCTGTTTGGGGCAACAAAGTTATTTATCAAATTGAGCTAAAATCATACTGGGTTGAATATAATGTGGGGCACCTACATGGATTGTGGAGATTATGGCAATCGGATACCCTTATGGCAAGCTTGTCCCTGGTAATAGGGATAGGTTACTCCTACTAATTATGTAAACCGACTATGACTTGGGTGTTACGTTGCCGATCAGATAAGGCAACGGCTCATAGTTGTAATTTGGTAAGATTGAGGAAACCAACTTAGAGTATGATAGGGTTTTCTACTTGTAAGCCCGCCCCCAAGACTATATAAGGGGGGTAAGGGGTGTCCCTTGAGGGATATGAGATTCAGGAGATCAGATTCATGAGCAACAGATCTTGAGATCAATAAACACTCGGCGGATTGAATCCCCGAAACAAGAGTAGGGTATTACCTCACGAGAGGGCCTGAACCTGTCTAAACCTTGTCTTCCACTTAACCCATTGTGCTTGGCGATCTTGACTGCACCCCCAAATTTCTATTGCCGAAACCAAGTTTCGATAGTTGGCGTGCCAGGTAGGGGCCCGTGCGTCAAGACTTCTTCTTCAATCTCGCCGGCAAGCGTGATGGGATCTTCATCAGGCATTGACGACTTCGCCGCTAAAGGATTCAACAAACTCTCCTTCCACGACTCGGATTCGGACCAATCGGGAGGGGGAACTCGCTCGGCGTCGTTCGGGTTACTGAACAACGCCGAGATCTACGACACAGCTTTGACTTCCAAGTTGGAGTCCATCCACTCGGAAGGAGGAATCAACTCGGCACCGTTCGGATTACCAAACGCCGCTGAGATCTACAGCCATCCTCTGACCTCCCCATCGGAATCCATCCACTTGGGAGGAGAAACCCTCTTGGCACCGTTTGGGTTACCAAACGCCGCTGAGATCTATTGCAAACTCCTATCTTCCGAGTCGAAATCAACTCACTCGAAAGAACCGCCGTCATCAAGCTACGACCCGGACTGGAACGATCCAGATTCAAGCGATCCGGGTTCAAGGGAAGTCGCCGTCATCCTCCAACCATTCGGGTCATGCTCATCCACGGAGCTCGATGAGTACCTCAGCTCTTCAGATTTCGATGACCTCTACGGCAACTCCACGGACGAGGCCAACGACTCCGACTTCGACAAGGACTACGATCCTAGGTGCTTCAATGTTCTCATAGCTGAGGAGGCCGAGACCGACTCGGCCATGGCCCGCAGGATCGCGAAGAAGAACAAGCTGCTTGAGCGGAGTGCAAGCTAGCAAAGGAGGAGAATAGGCGCAAGGAAGAGGTCGACAGGAGGAAGCGAGACCGAGGGCGACCGGGCGATCCGCTCGGGAGGCCATACTTCGACGCGAGTTGAGAACACCAACATTTTCCGACGCCTCAACGTAACGCCATTGCCGCCCTCACCCTCCTCGACACCGTTATCGAAAGCACCGCTACGGTAACACCAATCTTGGACAAGATCAAGACCATCATCGCGGCCACAACCAATTTCTCCTCCACCTCAAGCACGAAGGCGACCGAGTCCGTCGCCGAAACACCCGACGGAAGCCGGCTCCCGCCGCCACGTTGAAGGACTACAAGCGGCCCGAGCAAGCCAAGACAGCCACTAGGTCAAGAGACCCATGCCACGAGACAACACGGAGGCAACAAGAGCAATCGGCCGACTCCGCAAAACGGCATGGACGACCACCCGTCCACGATCGGGTCCGCCGCAGCAACAACTCCGACTACCGGGCAGCCTACAAAGGACCCCGCCGAGTGATCTCGAGGGAAGTCCTCAACCGACGCTACCAAGAGCGCGAGCAGCGCTCCTATGAAGACCGAAGGAGATCGCCCGACCGCAACGACGACGGAGTACCGCGCTCACTTGGGACTCGCGCCGAGTGCATTGGCCAAGTGGTTTTAAGTCGACAGAATCGAGAAGTACGACGAAAGACCGACCCCAAGTCGTGGCTGACCGTGTACACCCTCGCCATCCGCGCAGCCAGAGGAGACAACAAGGCCATGGCCAATTACTTGCTCGTCGCCCGCCAACTCAGCAGAACCGGCTCACGAGCTTGCCAAGGGGCTCGATTGGCTTGTGGAGTGAGCTCCGGGACCACTTCATCGCCAATTTCCGTGGCACTTCGAAAGGCATGGGACCCACTTTGACCTCTACAACGTCATCTAGAAGCCGACGAGCCGAAGGATTACATTCGACGCTTCTCGAAAAGCGCAACAAGATCCCCAACATCACCGACGACATCATAATTGCGCCTTCCGTAAGGGAGTCCGCGACGAGTTGCTGATCGGAAAGTTTGGGCGTAAGCCACCGAAGACGGTAAAGCAAATGTTCGAGACGGCGAACTCCTACGCCAAATCCAACGACGCAATCAAGGCGACGTGGCAAGATCGGCCTAACAAAAGGGACGACAAGCCGGGGAAGCCGACATCCTAAGAAGGATAACAAAGAACAACAATCATGGCTAGAAAGATCGTAAGCGCTGCCCGAGGACTTGGTTGCCGCAATGTCCAACTCTCAACGCCGTCCCCGGTCGCGCCTACGACACGATCATGAACGCCCGGCACGCATCATCCAAATCACAAGCATGTGGCCAAGGATTGCTTTATCTACAAGCAGCTTGCGAACAATACGCGACACGGCTAAACAAGAAGCCACGACGAAGCGGCCCATCGGGAATCAAGAAGAACAACCCAACCGGAAATTCAACCTTTCCAAGACGTCGTGGGCGAGCTGAATCACATCTTCGGGGGCAGTTTATGAGTCCAAGAGGAAGCAAAAGCCGACGGACCGCGAGGTCAACGCGCACAACCCGAAGTCCCACAATATCTACGATGGTCGGAGGTGGCCATCACGTTTAACCGCTCGGATCATCCCGACCGAGTGGTTCACCCAGTGGCGCTATCCGGTACTAGACCGGTGGTTTGAAACATAAAGCTGAACCACGTCCTCATTGATGGGGGCAACGCCTCAATATCCCGTTCGCCAAGACCCGGACGAGATGCGCATTCCAAGATCCGAGTTGAACGCAAGCTCAGCCCCTTCCACGGAATTATCCCGAGGCTGTCATCTACGCCACTCGGGCACATCGCCCTTCCAGCCACCTTCGTAGTTCGGGAGAACTTCCGGACGGAGAACATCACCTTCGAGGTGGCCGACTTCGAGATGGCCTACCACGCAATCATTGAAAGGCCTACGCTCGGCAAGTTCATGGCGATACCACACTACACCTACTTCTGCATGAAGATGCCTGGCCCCAACGGCGTCATCACCCTGCGCAGCGACGTCAAACAAGCCTTCACCTGCGACAAAGAAAGCTGCAATATGGCCCAATCTCGTGAGAGATCACGTGGCCAGGAAGAAATCCAACTGGCTGCATCAACATCTGAAAAGGGTGAAATCCCTACGAAGAAAATAGCCAAGTCAAGACAAGGCGACGCCAAAACGAAGAAAATCTCCCTTGATCCATCGGATCCTTCCAAAACCGCTGTAATCAGCGCCGAGCTAGATCCTAAATAGGAAAGCGTGCTCGTCACCTTCCTCCGAAATAATAAAGAGGTTTTTGCTTGGAAACCATCTCGATATGCCCGGAATTCCTAGGGAGGTGATCGAGCACTCTTTTGCACATCAAAGATGACGCGAAACCTATCAAACAACGATTACACCGTTTTGCTTAGGATCGAAAAGATGCCATCAAGGAAGAACTCACAAAACTCTTAGCCGCCGGTTTCATCAAAGAAGTCCTCCATCCTAACTGGCTGGCTAACCCGGTCCTGGTCCGGAAGAAGACAGGGCAATGGCGCATGTGCGTTGACTACACCGACCTCAAGAAAGCCTGCCCTAAAGATCCATTCGGATTGCCTCGCATCGACCAAGTCATAGATTCAACAGCCGGCTGCCAGCTCTTGAGTTTTCTGGACTGTTACTCGGGCTACCATCAGATCAGCTTGAAGGAATCCGACTGCTTGAAGACATCATTCATCACGCCATTTGGAGCTTACTGCTACATCACGATGCCCTTCGGTCTAAAGAACGTCGGAGCCACGTACCAACGCATGATCCAGAGATGCTTTCAGACGCAAATTGGGAAAAATGTGGAAGCTTATGTCGATGATATCGTCATCAAGACCAAGCAGAAGGAAGACCTGATTGTCGACTTAGAAGAAACCTTCGCAAACATTCGGGCCTACAGAATGAAGTTGAACCCGGAGAAGTGCTCGTTCGGCGTGCCATCAGGCAAGCTGCTCGGCTTCATGGTGTCCCATCGCGGCATTGAAGCTAACCCAAAGAAAATCAACGCTATTTTGCATATGAAGCCCCCGAGTAACCGTAAAGATGTCCGTAAGCTCACCGGCCGCACGGCGGCGCTAAGCCGATTCATCTCCCGACTCGGCGAGCGAGGCATGCCTTTCTTCAGCTACGAAGAAAATCGATGACTTCCAATGGACCATGGAAGCCCACAAAGCCTTTGAAGATTTCAAAGAGTTTCTCACGACGCCGCCCGTCCTAGCCTCACCTCAGCCTCAGGAACCCCTGCTACTGTATGTCTTAGCTACTCACCAAGTGGTCAGCACGGTTCTCGTCGTTGAGCATGAGGAAGAAGGACAAGTCCACAAGATTCAAAGGCCAATCTACTTCGTAGCGAAGTCCGGCAGAGCCAAGATTCGTTACCCCCAAGTATAAAAATTGTTATATGGTGTCTCGATAACCGCACGGAAATTGGCGCACTATTTTCGTGGTCACTCGGTCACCGTCGTCACTTCCTTTCCACTCGGCGATGTCATCCATAACCGGGAGGCGACGGGCGCATCGCAAAGTGGGCTCGGAATTGATGCCACCGGACTTAACTTTCAAGGCGAAGACGTCTATAAAGTCACAAGCCCCGGCGGATTTCCCGGCCGAGTGGACCGAACAACAACAAGACGTACCTAGGGAAGACCTACACATCTTGGACCATGCACATTGACGCATCCAAGAGGATCACCGGCTTGAGAGCGGGAGTCGTGCCGATCTCCCCGACTCGGAGAAAGGCTACGATATGTTCTTCACATTCATTTCTCCGCCTCACACAACGTCGCCAAGTACGAAGCCCCGCCGCATGGCTCGCGACTTGCGTTTCACTCGGGATACGACGGTTGGTTGTGAAAGGAGATTCCCAGCTGGTCGTCAACCAAGTGATGAAAGACTGGTCCTGTTTAAACGACACCATGGAAGCCTATCGGTAAGAAGTTCGCAAGCTTGAAGATAGGTTTGATGGACGGAGCTATCCCATGTCTTGAGAAACAACAATGAGGCAACGACGAGTTGGCGCAGTTCGGGTCCAAGCGAGAAACCACCCCAACAGACGTTTTCGTAGAGCATCTCTATGAGCCGACTGTTGTAGCAAAGCCAACTCCCAACGAGCAAGCTGCAAATCAAGTCGCCATGCTCGACGCCGACTCGAGGGCACCGCTCATCAAATTTTTAACTCAGCAAGAGTTGTCGGAAGACCGGATGAGGCGTAACGAGTCCAATGTCGTCGTCAAGGCTATGTCATGGTCGACTCCGAATTATACAAGAGAAGCCCTTCGGAGTCCTAATGAGATGTATCACGCCGAAGAAGGATGGCAACTACTCCAAGATATCCACTCGGGTGTATGCGGAAGTCATGCGGCGGCACGCACTTTGGTTGGCAAAGCCTACGGACAAGGTTTCTTCGGCGTACGGTGGTCTCGATGCCGACAAAGTGGTTCGCACGTGTGAGGGCTGCGCGTTCTTCGCTCGCGAGCCATGTTCCAGCGCAAGAGCTACAAATGATTCCATTATCTTGGCCGTTCACGGTATGGGGCTTGGATATGGTCGGCCCATTCGAGAAGGCTCCAAGAGGATTCACACATCTGTTCATTGCAATCGACAAGTTTTTAAAGTGGATTGAGGCTAAGCCGGTTGCTACGATCACCACCGACAAGGCACGGGACTTCATCCTCAACATCGTGCACCGGTTTGGTGTCCCAAACAGAATTATAACAGACAATGGAACTCAATTCACTAGGGGTGTTTTCAAGGAATTCTATGAAGACTTTGGCATCAAAATCTGCTATGCATCAGTTGCACACCCTAAAAGCAACAGACAAGTTGAACGTGCCAATGGCATGGATCTTCAAGGCATCAAGGCCCGAGTGTTCGACAGGCTAAATCCTTATGCCGGCAAATGGGTTCAAGAGCTGCCCTCGGTCCTATGGTCACTACGGACTACGTCGAGTCGAGCTACCAGCCAAACTCCTTTCTTCCTGGTTTACGGGGCAGAAGCCATGTTGCCGAATGAAATGGAGTATGAATCTCATCGAGTCTGGAGTTTCAACGATGAGCGCTATGATCAAGACCGAGTGGATGACCTAACCCGACTGGAAGAGGCCCGTGAGGCAGCCTTGATCCAGTCGACAAGATATCTTCAAGGACTTAGACGATACCATAGTCGCAATGTTCGGGTGCGAGCTTTCATTGTCGGCGATTTGGTTCTACACAAGATCCAAACCACCAAAGACCGTCACAAATTATCTCCACTATGGGAAGGACCATACATAATCGTTGAGGTGACTCGACCAGGAGCATATCGACTAAAGCGTGAAGACGGATCCATGGTGAAGAACTCCTGGAATATCTAACATCTTCGACGATACTATGCTTAAATTGCTTTAAGTTTTATGTTATTCTCGACTGCCAACCTCAAGCAAGATGACTTCTTGAGTGGACAGTCGGGGGCTGCACATGTGTCAATAAAGCATGGTTTCCTTCGACAACTTGTGTATATTTGGTTTATCATTGTTCAGTGTTTTGATTCGAGTTCAATTGATAAGGACTGAGGATTTTTTGATGACCTAATCAAGCTTAGGCTTGGTGACAGTCGGACAAAAATTACTTAATAAATCTTCTATGAGGACTCGAGTCAAGGCGTTAACATAAATAAGCCAGATATCTACAAGTTCACATCGAAGTTTATAAACAACATTCACAAAGCCATCAAGATCGAAAGTTGTTAACTACATCAACAGCTACCTTTTAGCCGACTCCGGGCTTCACTAATCAACTCTAAGGCCTACTCATCCGAAATGCCATCGGCAAAGCCTTCCCCGACTGAGTCAACATCTATCCGAGGATAGAGTTGTTAGTGATATGCTCGAGTCCAACTCAGCCGACCTGTCAACAGCGGCGCCTAGCAGCACATATTGACACCATAGTATACAAGAATATAATATCGGTTCGAACCTGTAATGCATACACAAATCCCTTTGCCTCACGATACCGGTTAAGCTATAGGCAAGATGTGTGCCATCCTCCAATAGCTTAACCATTCACTCGAACCGTATTGGATTATCACCGTTGATTGACTCCTCAATCAACTTAGCATGGCCATGCATTTCCATAATCCATTACCTCGAGGGCCCGAGATATCTCTCCAAAGGAGGGGCAAATTCCATCTTGATCACTCACATCCCACTCCATGTTTCATAGCAAACCCGAAAACTACCTTTATAACTACCCCATTTAATAGCGTTTGGTAGTCCCAAAGTAGGCTACTACACATGTTGGAATCCATGGTGATCTCGAGGTCTAAGGACTTTGTACCAACACTACCCGAGACCAACTAATGGCACATTATTTCCTGTAGTGTCTCATGGTGGGTCTATCCAACAATGTGTTCTCTAACACATGTGTCCATGTTTATTGATTTGGTATCTCCATACCCATGATCTATGGGACATGATCATCAATCAATAAACATGCCGATCTTAGAATCATATTTGTTCCAACAATATGACATATGATCGAGGATCGTTTAGAAATAGATTCATACATAAAGAGTCTCATAAATAAGTCACGTACTTATTGATCAATACAAGATGTCTATTTCATGGAACCGAATAACACTTTATTCATTTATACATAAACATTGACGTGATATCCAACATCTCCATGTTGCCTCTAGGGCATATCACTAACAATCTCCCACTTGCACTAGAGTCAATCATGTAAGTATCTAATACCCATTGCTCTTGTGTGCGCCCGATGCTTCGGGCCGAGGGAGAGGTTTTGTCGCGGATCGGCTATGTTGAGATCCGTGTGCACTTTGAATATCTTGACATCACCTCTCGTCCACTATCTCGCGGATGAGATGATATCGCCGAAGTATGTGTTTGGACTTCGATGTGACCTCGGCTCCTTGGCTCGCGCAATGGCTCCACTATTATCACAATAGAGAGACATTGGACCAGTCGTACTAGTCATCACACCAAGCTCGAAACAAATTTCTTGATCCAAACAGCCCTCCTTCGCAGCCTTCCGAAAGCAATGTACTCGGCCTCCGTTGTAGAATCAGCAACGTATCCTCGCTTGGAACTCTTCCACCGGTCTGCGCCTCCGTTCAGCGAACACGAACCCAGATTATGATCTATAATCATCCTTGTCTGTTGGAAGCTAGCATCGGTGTAACCACTTACAACGAGCTCTTCTTCACCTCCATAGACTAGGAACATATCCTTAGTTCTTCTCAAGTACTTAAGGATATTCTTTACGGCGATCCAGTGACCTTCACGGATCGATGTATCTCGCTCGTAGCACTCAAAGCGTACGAGACATCCGGGCGTGTACAAAGCATGGCATACATGATGGATCCAATTGCCGAAGCATATGGAACCATACCCATCTTATTCCGCTCATCATGTATCCGAGGACACCGATTCTTGCTAAGATTAATGCCGTGTGACATGGGCAAGAAACCTTTCTTGGAATCATGCATGTTGAACCTTTTCAACACCTTGTCAATGTATGTACTTTGGCTTAATCCAATTAGCCTCTTGGATCTATCTCTATAGATCCGAATGCTAATATACATTTGCCTCCCCTAAGTCTTTCATGGAAAAACTATTTTTCAATGAAGACTTGACGGATTCAAGCATAGAGATATCATTTCCAATCGTAATATGTCATCCACATATAAGATTAGAAATACAATTGCGCTCCCACCGACCTTTTGTAAACACAGCCTCTTCTTCATTTTTGATGAAACCAAACCCTTTGATTACTTCATCAAAATGAATATTCCAACTCCGAGATGCTTGCTTCAATCCATAAATGGATTTCGTAGCTTGCATATCTTTCCAGTGATTCGGATCGACAAAACCCCGAGGTTGTATCATGTATACATCCTCGCTTAGGTTTCCATTTAGGAAAGCCGTTTTGACATCCATCTCGCCATATTTCATAATCGAAATATGCAGCAATCGCTAGGATAATCCGAATAGATTTAAGCATTGCGACGGGCGAGAAGGTTTCATCATAATCAACTCCTTGAATCTGTTTAAAACCTTTCGCCACTAATCGCGCCTTATAGATGTGAACATTTCCATCCATATCGGCCTTTTCTTAAAAACCCATTTACACTCAATGGTTTTGACACCATCGGTGGATCAACCAAGTTCCAAACTTGATTGTCGTACATGGATTCTATTTCGGATTTCATGGCTCCAAGCCACTTGTTGGAATCGGGTCCCACCATCGCTTCCTCATAGGTCTTAGGTTCATCGTTGTCCAACAACAATGTATCACGTTGTTCCGCACTGTGTACTGTCGGGGCACGACGTGATCTTTCGTACCTCCGTGGGGTGGTGTATCTACAACCGGTGGCGCAACACTTTGCACCTCCCGTTGTGGTTCCGTGGTCGCGAAACATTTTCCGGTGTTTCTTGAACTTCTTCAAGATGCACCCCGCTCCCACTAACCCTTCTTGAAAGAAACTCTTTCTCCAAGAAGACACCGTGTCGGGCGACAAACACTTTGCCTTGTTCCCGATTATAAAAGTAATATCCCTTAGTTTCCTTAGGATATCCCACAAAGAAGCACTTGTCGATTTGGGTGTGAGCTTGTCGACTATAAACGTTTTACATAAGCTTCGCATCCCCAAATTTTGAGAAAAGACAAACTAGGGGTTGCCCTGTCCATATCTCATATGGTGTCTTTTCAACTAACTTAGATGGAACTCTATTTAGTGTGAGCGCAATGTTTCAAGAGCATATCCCCGAAGGATAACGGAAGATCACTTTGGCTCATCATCGACCGCACCATGTCCAACAAGGTGCGATTTCTCCGTTCGGACACCCCATTCCATTGTGGAGTTCCCGGCGGAGTCAAGCGTGGAACAATTCCACAATCTTTCGATGATTACCAAACTCTTGGCTCAAGTATTCCCCTCCACGATCCGATCGTAGAAACTTGATTGTTTTCCCTAAATGATTTGTACTTCATTCGGAATTCTTTGAACTTTTCAAAGGATTCGGACTAATGCCTCATTAAGTAGATATAACCATATCTACTAAAGTCATCGGTAAAGGTAATGAAGTCGATAACCACCTCCGGCCGTTGAGCTCATTGGTCCACATACATCGCATGTACGAGTGCCAACAAGTCACTTGCTCTTTCACCGTGTCCCGTGAAAGGTGCCTTTGTCATCTTACCAAGTAAACAAGACTCACATGTCTCAAATGATTCAAAATCAAAAGAGTGAAGCAATCCATCCTTATGGAGCTTCTCCATGCGTTTCTTATTTATATGGCCTAAGCGACAATGCCGGATAAACGTGGGGTTTATATCATTAGAGAGTTGCCTTTTTCGTATTAATGTTATAGATGGGAGATGCTTCAAGATTCAAAACGTATAATCCATTCACCAATGGAGCATGAAAATAGAACATATCTCTCGAGATATATTGAACAACCATTGTTCATTGATCTAAAATCATATCCTTCCGCTTGCAAACATGAAGCGGAAATAACGTTTTGACATAGTGTTGGAACACAATAAAAATTATTTAATTCCAAAACTAATCCCGAAGGTAGATGAAGTGGTATCGTGCCGACAAAGAACCGTAGCAACGCTTGCTCCATTGCCGATGCGCAGTTCACCTCGCCCCTTCTCAAGCCTCTACTTCTTCTCATTCCCCGCAACGACTTGCAAATATGAGCTACCGATCCGGTATCAAATACCCAAGAGTCACTAGGTGAAGTAGCAAGATTAATGTCTATAACATTAATACCGAAGCGTAAGTCGTACTTTGCTTCTTTTTGAGATCCTCCATGTACTTCTTGCAGTTCCTCTTCCAGTGGCTCCTGTCTCCTTGCAATAGAAGCAAACGACATCCGATGCCGCCGACCCCTTCTTGCCCTTCTTTGCATTGGAGGCACTCGCGATCTCATCGGGAGTTAACTTCCTCTTGGTGCAAAGTTTCTTGACAGTGGTTTGCGCTTAGCCTTCTCGCATCATCATCACATGATGACAATTCTTCTTCGGATACTCTCCTCACTGTCTTTAGCATCCCATGCAACTCAGCCAAGGTTCTATCCATATTGTTCATGTGATAATTCAATATGAATGGCTCGAAGCTCGGAGGGAGCGCGGAGAATCACATCGCAGCCAACTCTTGGCTAAGGGGAAACCTAGTTTTTCCGGACTCTCGATATAGCCAATCATCTTTATCACATGCGGACCGACGGGATTCCCCTCAACAAGCTCGCACGCAAACAAGGACTTTGAGGTGTTGAACCTCTCGGCCCGAGCTTAGTTCTCAAACATGCCACGCAGCCCCCGAATAATAGTGTGAGCATCGCCGCTCTCATATTGCTTCAAGCTCGGGGGACATTGTAGCAAGCATGAGACAGCCTTATATCTCGGGCATCATTAGTGTGCTTCTCGTAAGCTCTCCGTGCGCTGCAAGTGGCATTATTTGGCAAATCCTCGGATAGGGTACTTCAAGAACATACTCCTTACGCTCTTGCTTGAGAACAATTCTCAAGTTGCAATACCAATCCATAAAGTTTGTTCCATTTAATTTTTCCTTTTCGAGAATAGATCGCAAATTAAAAGCACTGGTGTAGTATTAGCCGTCATTTATTCTACAACAGTAAAAGCAAAGTTTAGCACAATGTTTATGCTATGTCTATTGTTAAACAATTTAACATTAGACTCCCATTACGTATTTTTCACCTTCCCTCTAGGTTACGTATTGGGTCAAGATCCACATGTTAGTTAATTTTCTAGTGAGCTTTTGGCATCACCGCTAGAAAATTAGTAACATCGGTAAGCAACTCCTTGCTAATCACATCTCTATGTGACTCTTGTTGTTGGTGTGGCATCTCCATGCCCCGGCGCCAACCTATGCCCCAAGGCCCAAAACTGTTTTGATAGCCTTGTTAAGTAAACCAAATGCTCCGCATGTATATGTCCGACATATACCCCTCGTGTTATGATAGAGAATGGCACTCGCTTGTGCACCCACCATTGACGAGCATAACGGTGACGGGTGCAACATTTGGAAGGGCATCATTACTACTTAATTTTGCGAGGGATGCTATCCTATCAAACAAACATATCACATATGAAAGCAAGAAGAATAGCATATAGTGAAATAGTATGGCCCCCTTCACATGGTGATCTCCATCTCCATGCCGGTGTAGAGGATCTCCATCTTCATCACCGTTCTTTCGAGTGCCGAATGCTTGATTTCTTCAAACTAAGCTACTACTATAGAAGCTCTAATTGAAGATTACATCGACTCGCAGGTCGTGAAAGAATATTACAAGCATTGCACGTATGAAAGAATATTACAGGGATTGCACATATGAAAGAATATTACATGCATCACATGCATCTCATACATACAATAGGGCCATACCATCTCAAAGCATTCTCTGCAAAAACAAGTTAGACGTAGAAACGTTTTCTACCTATCGCAAAGATACGGCATCGAGATGACCTATAAGGGGGTACGCACACGAAATTCATAGATCGTTACCGATTGTAGT